>VZRR01005165.1:7083-146213 GCA_013398015.1 Oreocharis arfaki | reverse complement strand
CCTCCTCCCGGCGTAGCGAGCTGCGGAGCTGCGCCGTGCCCGTCAGACACGGGGCTTCTCCGGTGAGGCGGCAGCTGGTTCAGGGAGTGACAGGGCGGCGGCTCCCCTCGCCCTTCCCCGGCACCGTGCTCGGCGAGAGGCGGGCGGGGGCAGGCATGGCGAGCAGGCAGCAGCGGGGCCGGGGCGGTCACTGCCGGCCGGAGGAGGACGCCCGCCGCCCGGGGTCTGCGCGCCCCCCCGCCGCCGCCAGCGCACGGCCAGCCGGAGGCGGCCTCCCCCTGCTCGCCCCGCGGCGACGGGCGGGTGCCATAGCAGCGCTCCGCGGGAGCCGCCGAGAGGGGACGGCCGCCAAGCAGCCGCCCAGGGGGGCGTGGGCGGGCGGCGGCTCCGCGGCGCAAAACTTTCCCGGCTCCTCAGCAGGGTGCCCGGGCGGCGCTCGCCCCCGGCGGCGCCGCGGGGGAGGAGGAAGGGGACGGACCCCACTCTCACAGCCGGCCCGACCGCTCCGCTCAGAGCCCCGCCACCCGCCCGCGGCAAAGTTTCACTCCGACACCTCGCGGCTGCGGCCCCATCTCCGTGGAAACGACCCCCTGGTTTCCCTCCGCTCCCCACGGGACGAGGCGGGCGGCCCCCTAGCCAGTCGCAGCGATGGGAGGCAGCCGGGATGAGCCGGGCGGGTGCTAGGCAGGTCTGGCCGTAGGCAGCGCCCGAGACGGGACAGCGGCTTGGGAATGGGGCAGGCTAAGACGCGGGACCGGGACGCGGCTCCTTCTCTACCTCCGGCCCCCGGCGAAGCTTGCCGGCTCCCCCACGGAGAGCGCAGGCTGTGCCGGCAGCCCCGCCGGAGCGGAGGCTTTGTAGCGCGCCCGGTCCCGCCCCGCCGGGCGCAGGGGCCGCGGCCGCGAGGGAGGAGTCACCGGCGCGGGAGGGGAGCGCGGGGGTGCCGGTCACGGCGTCGCGGGCGCCCCTGAGGTCTCCCGGCGGGAATCGGCATTTCCTGGCGGGGTTCGGTCTTTCCTGACGGTGCAGAGGAGAGCGGGGACCCTCCGGGTGGGGGGCCGGGTGCCCGCCCTCCCTGACCCCGTGTGAGAGCCCGACGGGAACCGTGGGAGCGCAGAGTGATTCACCGCAATGTGGGGGCTCCTTACCTCGGATGCAATTACATTTTATGATTCAGCTTTTCCTTTTTACGTTTATTTTGGGGAGTTTCTTTTGAGGCCGCCCGCCCACCCCTGGTGTCCAGCCAGGGACGGCGAAGTTGATCTACCTGGTGCTCGCACCTTGCAGTCGCGCGAGGTAGTACAGTAGATGGGCTTGGGAGACGGGATGCCACTCCAGCCTGCATGGGAGCTCTCCATATTTATAAGTCAAACATGTATTTTGGGGGGAAAATAAGAACAGCCCTGCACTTGGTTTGCATTGGTAGCAGGTTCTATTTCATATTTTAAAGTTGATTTGAAGTGTTGCCGTTTCCTTTTATTCAATTTACAGTAATTCTACCTGATGCATCTCCCAAAAAAAGAAAAATACTGAACTTGGTATGAGCATATCTAAATTTTTCTCGGGAAGTGCTTTCCTCAAGGCAGTGACTTAGGAGCTACCTTCCATCCTGCAATAGTACTTCCAGTCCTAACTGCATACAATTGCTTTGTGGTTGTACAGTGAGTTGTCAGTTCTCAGTGTATGCTTTATAAAGATTATAGTCCTGGTGGCTGCAGTGACTTCTGCATTAAATACATCTTCCATTATCACCTTATTGTAGCCTGGAGATACACATGCCAGCAATTCTGGAGTAGCAAAGAGACAGGTATTATTCCTCAGAAGTTTGAAACATTGCATTTCCAGCTGTTCAGCATGTTTTGATTCAAGGAGTGAAGAATCACTTTCAAGTGTGAGATTTCTGTCTGTTCATTCAGCTATTGCTGGATCTGTAATTTGGTTTGTGTGTGATGTTACATGTATTTCATGTCAACTAATGAGAGGACAGGTCTGCAGGCAGTTGTCTACTTCAGAAATGTCGAATTTTGAAAGACCCAGCTGTGTATCACAGAGGTAATGCATGAAAGGATGATATACGCCCACCAAATCCCAAGCAGATGTAGTATCTCTACAAGTAAAAAATCAGAAATTTCTTCAGAATTTATGGAAAATGTCGATGTGGAAGAGATAGGGAAATTTCACCCTCCTGTGCTGTCAGTAGATGATGGAATGTTGACCAGGGATGTGACATGAACCACTGCTGGTTTCACCACTGCTCTTGTACTGACTCTGGAAAGGCTGGAGCTTTTAAGTCTACAAGGCAAAAAATTTGTTCAGTTCTTGCTAGTGACTTTTCTTTTCCCTCCAGCAGTGGACTAGGTTGAGTATCACCATACTTTTTTTCTTGCCGTGGTTTAACCCCAGCTGACAACTGAGCACCACACGGCCAGTTGCTTGTTCTTCCCTGGGGGGATGGCAGAGAGAATCAGAAGAGCAAAAGTGAGAAAACTCATGGGCTGAGATAAAGACATTTAATAGGCAAAGCAAAAGCCATGTATGCAAGCAAAGCGAAACAAGGAATTCATTTACCACTTCCCAAGGGCGAGCAGGTGTTCAGCCATCTCCAGGAGAGCATGGCTCCATCATGTGTAACAGTGACTTGGGAAGACAATTCCATCACTCCAAATGTGCCCCTCTTCCTCTTTCCACCAACTCTATATGCTGAACATGATACCATACACTATGGAATATCCATGTGGTTAGTTGGGGTCAGCTATCCCAGCTCTCCAGTCCCCTCCCAGCTCCTTGTGAATCACCAACCTCCTCACTGGTGTATTGGAGTGAGAAACAGAAAAGGCCTTGGCTCTTACCTAAGCACTGCTTGGCAGTAATTAATGCATCCCCATTTTATTAACAGCACAAATTCCAACAGCTGGCCCCATACTAGCTGCTATGAAGAAACCATCCTCATAAATCCTCAGATGATTTATGGTCTCAAACAGTGCCCATCCTGAAAAAAAGCCCTAGGCAAGACAGAAAGAACCAGTGTGGTTTTGTGGACAGAGTGAATAGGCTGGAGGATAATTTCAGTGTTGTTACTAGGTGAGAAGCATCTCTAGGGTGGACTTCCCCTCGCATTTGCTGTGTGTGCAAAACCCACTGACAGTGAACCACATGAATGTTGGTTTTATACATGATCCAAAAGTTATATGTAGAAAAAGGGGGTAATTTAAATTATATTTTGTGGGAGATTGCTGTGGATTATAGTACAAGAGCTGCCCACTCTAGTGACAGACATATGGAAGATGCACTTTGCAAGC
Organism: Oreocharis arfaki; assembly: GCA_013398015.1. Lineage (NCBI taxonomy): Eukaryota > Metazoa > Chordata > Aves > Passeriformes > Paramythiidae > Oreocharis > Oreocharis arfaki. The sequence continues at coordinate 142,914 of VZRR01005165.1, read as the reverse complement.
AGATGAAGTTCAGTTTTGCTACTTTCCTATGTTGCCTGGAGCCTTCTAAAATTCTACCAGTGCATTCTTAAAAGTGGTTAGTGTCTGCTCTTTTTCCTAAATACAACAGTTTTATACTGACCTTAAAACCATTGATTTAAGGATTTTGCTCCTGATCTGCAGTAGAAAGGGAAGAAGAGAATAACGCCCCAAGGCTCTTCAGATCTCAGTCATCTGCACATCTCTGGAGAGTCAAACAATGTCAAGACCAATATTTCAAGCATTGAATGTCAACACTGATATTGCTAACACTTAGTAACACAAACATTTTAGTACATTAATTATGAAAGTGGTTACTTCTGAGATTATAGCAAGAATCAGTAATTTTAGCCTCATGAGTGAGATTCTCCCTTTGAAAGGCATGGAATACTTTTATTTGAAAGTTGGGATATCAGCAGTATCACACTAATTTCCCTTCCAACCTACACCTTTCAGTTTATGCTATGAAAAGCCATTCATTTACTGTAATAAGCAAGGCAGTGGGTGGATTAAACTGTGTGTCTTCCATAAATTTAATCTAATTAAAGAGAAAGCTGGCATTCTTTTAGTTTTGGACAGGATTGTTTTCTAAGATCCAGTTTCATTTCTACTTCGAATTTGGTTAAAAATTGTGACTCTTGACTGTGCTGTGTAATAACAAGTTAAATGTGAAATATCCTGAATTTGGAGCATGAATGAAACTGAAGATTGAAAGGATCCCCACTAGAGCTAAACAGCTGTAGTTAGGTCCAGACCATTACAGTGAGAATAAATGACACCATAAGTTTTTATTTTTACTAAGACTTACTGTGAATTGTACTGTGATACTGTTATCTTACATACCTTATTTCTGTATTATATTAAATTTTTAAAAATTGGTCTAAATCTGTTATCCTTTTAATTCTGATTAAGACATAAAAGAAATCTTCAAACCATCATTTGTTCATACTGATTTGTTCATACTCCAATTTTTTATACAATGTAATTGGTGAGAATATGGTCTCTATAAGCAGTGAACGAATGTCAAGAATTCCTTGGTGATAGTAAATTATTTGTTAGTCGATAAATCATAAACACATAACTGCAAACAAAACTGCCCTAATGACTGATTTCTTCCTCTGAAAGTACAAAATCTAATCTCTTTAATCTGTACATGAGAAAATGCTCAAGCAATCACGGACCGAAATAGTGTCTTAAGTGTTAAATAACAAGCCTGTTCCATGCACTCAGGAGGTACAAGCTAGTAACCAAAATGCAGTCATAAATTATCTGAATAATCCCACTGTCTCTCTTGAAACAGAACCCACCTTTCCTCACCATGAGAGGTCTAGAAGAGGTGTCCTTACCACTTTTTCTTATCCTCTGCTATACAGGCTGCATACATGCTACAAGCTGGCTTATACATGGTCTACTGACATGTTAGCTCCTTGCCCCTTTGGCCTGTGTCTATTACCAAACAACAAGATGGTTAACAGGTAATTAATTTTTTTTCTTCTCTGGTACCACTAGTCGTACCAGGAGCTCATCATCAATACCAGCAGAGCTACTTCGCTGGTGTCCTTATAGCACCAGTGTGAAACTCATTTCTATATTGCCTAGAAAAACCTTGAAAATGGCTCAGCTGCTGCAATGCTGAAACCACTGATTCTCAAGCTGACCAGTTCAATTCCTGGTACTCATCTGTTTCCCACTGTCTTTACTCAGCTGGAAGCTTTTCATGGCAGACAGCATCTCCTCCGTTTGCAGCTGTATGCCACTGAGAGAAACCAGTGAGATCCTGTTTAGCAGAAGGATGGTGCAGATATTTGGTAACAGCAAAGAAAGCCAAGAAACGCAGGGCCAAGAAAATGTCAGAATCATACAGAAGAATCTTGGCATGTGTCACTATTTATCTTAACAATAGTTACACAGCATGCAATGCTATGTAATTTGCCATTTATTGGCTTGAGCTTTACCTCAAACAGTTTCTGAAACTAGTGAGAATACAGAGAGAAATATCTGCTTCCAAATGATTTGTGAGCTGTCAACAGCACTTAAAATGCTGATTTGATTTAATCCTTTCATACTTTCCTACAGTCTAACTTTTTAAAAAAAGACAAAAACTCAGCTCTCCAAGTATGATGAAAGCCTATATATAAAAAATAAAGCTTTGGAAATCATTTTGGTAGTTTCTTTAAGTAGAAAGTCAAGGTTTTCTCTCTGCTAGCATTGAGAGTATATATGGCTTTTTGTATATAAAAAAGAATTTGCTGGGGTATCTATTCTCTTATTAACACCTGAAACAAGTGTTTGAGTTGAATGGGTTTTAATCTGTCTTGAAGTGGTTTAAGAAATCAGGTTTTCTTAAATGTGTTCCACTGGCATAATAAAAATTTATTTTGGTTTTATTTGAAATGCTCATCTGAAGAATGCATTATTATATATTATGAATACCTGGATATGTTAGAATGTACAATGTTGGGTTCTAATAAAAACCACAGAAAAAGAACCATTATTTATTATGGACATGTAGGTGAAAAGACTCTGAACAATACACTGAATAAAGGAAGTAAAACAGCTATGAAGTAGAACTCTCCTTTAATGCATAGAATAGTGAGGGGAAAAAAATTTCCCAAAAGGTTTTTCTTTCTTTTCAGTTTATTATTAAAGTCGGTGCAGTTTAAGAACTTTGGCTTATTTCTGGGAGACTTTTCTCTAGCTGGCATCTTCAAATTAGCAGCACCATCTTGAAAGAAAGCTGGAAAGTAACATACAGCTTTTATGTCCATCGTAGCAGAAGCACTCAATAAATAAAGTACTAGTGGAATAATTTGGGTTTTTTAAAGAGCAGATATACAGAAAATATAGTCTTTTCTCAGATTACTGAATTGTTTGAAGCAGACACTTTTTCTTCTCTGCATGTAAGATTTCCTGATGCTGAATCAAAAAACACAGCTCTTCTGTTTGAACTGTTTCAAGTCAAGGCAAGAAGGTGGGATGCTGGGACTGTAGGTAGGGTATTTCTTTGTTTGCGTAAGGATTTGTCTCTGCATTTTAAACGCCAGAAGCAGTGCCAGCAAAAGGGAAGATGTCTGACAGGATTGCCAACTTTTCGTCATTTATTTCTGGGAAGATAACAAAAAGCAACATAATGTGCAACTTAACTTACTAGTTTCATAAGAAACTTCTCATGCAAGTGCTGTCATGAGCATCAGTCATACTGTCTCCAGATAAAATTCCTCTGGAGACTTAGAGGAAATTAGGAGCAAGTGAAGCAGGACCATCTTTGAGAAAAGTATTGTTGCTCTTCTGAATGAAAATGTAAACAATGGAGGAAGAATAATTGCTTCACAATTTTGAATGGTATCACTGAACTATTTTATACGTCACATAGTAATTATCTGTGATCATTTCTGTTGTGGCGGTAGTGAGTTCAGTCTTTGGGTTTCCATGCCATCTCAAATTTTTCTCACTATTGTTGGGGTGGAGAGACCTATGAAGCACCAGGAGACATGAATAGATGACTCTTGTTTGAAAACATACCTACCAAATGCATCATTAAGAGAAGTATCAATTATTCCTCTGTCACATACTTCCATAGAAAAAAAGCCATATCCATGTAATAAATTCAGTCTTATTATATAAAATGTGTTAATAATTACCTGCAACTGAGTCCAATGAGGTTCCTAAATATTATTGTTTCTAGACAAAACAGAAACTGGAACTGAACAACAGCTTGCTTTGTTAAGAAAGCATGAGGGTGCTAAAAGCTTTCTGTTGTGAGAGCCTTCCTGTATGACACAATTAAGCAAGTCTCCCGAAAAAATGAGTCCCATTGAGAGCCTAGACAGAAGTTGGCTTTTATTTTAAAAGGTTGAGAAGGTGCACAAAACCTTAAACATCAGGTCTTCTTGGAAATGTACTGTAAAATATCAGTCATCATTTCCGAGCTTTATGAAAAAGAGACTGTGGTTTGTTGTTCTGTTACTTTTTATGCTTGTTTCTGAAAGACAAATGCTGAATAATTCTGTAACAAAGACTACCCGATATGACAATTAAAGCAGACTACTTAATGGCATCAGGAAATTAAAGTTTGCTATGAGAATAATTATGAAAATGGTGTTTATATCTAATCCAAAATTTTGTTTCCAACAAAACACAAATCTGTAGTCTATGTTACCTGTTATTTCACGGACTTTATCCTGTGTAAAAGACTAGTCTCTGTAAACTTTTTTCTCACCAGTCCTTTTGGGCTCTGGTTTTAGCCACCTTTTTTTTTTTTTTTTTTTTTTTTTAAATCTAGTGAAAATTTAAGGAGGGGCTGATGATTTACTGCTTAAATCCTGAGGTAGATTTTTGGAGAAGGATTGCTCTGGTTTTGGTTTTTACATTTCAGTGGTGTTAGAAGCTAGAGTATGGACTCAGGGAGAAATGTTCTCTGACTAAAACTGAGGGAATAGAGTAAAATTAAGAGTAAATACAGTAGAATTAAATGAAGTATCCCATTTTTGTTGACATAACTCGCTTTGAATTCAGTACCCAAAATATTTCTCCTAATGAAGTGTGGCTTGAGCCTCATCAAGATGCAGACACCATAAAATAAACATTTCAAGACATACTTAACTTCAAACATGAATAAACATGTTTAAATAACAGAAAACCCCATGGGTTTGGACTGTGTTCTGAGTGTCCTGCTAAACTGACTCAGTCATGACTTTGGGGTCTTTGTGCTATAAAAATAATAAGTTTGGAGTCTTAATTCTTAGTAGAGTTTTTCTAAAATATGAGTATTAGATAAAACTTACAATTCTGTAGTTTTCAGAATACAGTTTAGCCCAGCAGTAAGGTCTTCAGATACTCTGTCCTCCTCAGGAGGTATTCTGAAACAGTGGAGAAATATTCTAAGCCCTGAAGGCAAGAAGACAGAGTGACTTGGTGCCTGTTTAATTTGGGTCTGCATGAGAGCTATTTCTGTAGTTGTATCCCCCATCAACACATGCATGATAATAAGTTGCAATAACTTACTTTTTTTCCTATCACCTTGGAAAATATTTTGGGTGGTTTTTTGTTGTATGGAACTTGTATTTATAAATAGTGGATTTTTAATACATACATACGTACATACAAAAAAAATACATATTTCCCACCTTCCTCAGAAATATTGCATTGCGTAGGGATTTAAGTTTTCCCACAAGAATCAAGCAAGGCATACTGGAAAGTACCTTGCTTTTAGAGGATTTTATGCTAAAGCAATCAAACTGAAAGGTATATCCCAGCTACAAAAAACATCTGGAAAGAAATCCTTGACATTTTTAGCCCAGTCTAAAAGGGCATTCTGCTGTCTATCATTTATGTAGACATGAGTTAGAAACCTGTAAACAACATTTTCGTTTATGAACCGGTAATCCATAATACAGCAGATTCTCAGCATAGTTTATACCAGGAAAATGCCTTAGAAGAAACTGCAGACGTAGCTACTATGCCAAAATGTAAGAGGGAAAATTGAGGGATAGGCAAAACCTCCGTACAAAGATACCATTGAAGGCTTTTATGTATGTTTTTAATGTTCTCTGTACTGCTTAGAGGATTCTAAATGACTGTAAGGGATGATTTAGATATGAACATGTAATCTGCTGCCTATTTCCAGTAAATTAACACATAAAATGCTTAAGAGAGCAAGAAAAATAGCAGTGGAGCCATTCATTAATGTGTTAAATTTCCTTTATTAATAATTCTATGACAATCATATCAATCTACCATTCAGCCTGTTTTATCACAATATTGTCTCATATCTCATTTATGAATGAGTTGTAACTGAGTAGTTATTTGTGAAAATTGGATTTGTTTAAAGGGTAATTAACGTAGAAGCTTGATAAAGGGAAGCCTGTTATTCGTTATTTCCGTACGTCTCCCAGGATTTATTATATCGCAATCCTAAGTAAAGCACTGTTCTCTTCAGAGAAATAGTGATACCTTCACTGAAGTGCAAAAGATGGAAAGGGATCATGTCAAAATATGTTAACCTGATAAAAGAAGAACTTTCTTTTTAAGATATTTTTAAGCAAATTTCCAAACATATTTAAATTAAAGGAGATACTCTGGAACAAAAAGCTCTACTTGACTACCTGAGCATATTGCTAATTGTTTCAGCACATCTGCTGATGAGCACATAGCAGGCTGACTGGAGCCTCTGTTAATGAAGTTTTCCAAAATACCGATTCATTCTTTGTGTTGAAATGAAGCACATGGAATTTTGTCAGAGTCTAGTTTGTTTATTTTACTGTCTCTTCTGAAAATATCTTTTTTCTTCACAGCTTGACCAAAGCTGGATAATGTCTTCCTCAGGAGAGCAGTTCTGTTACAGTTATTTATACATAAGCAGACAGTTTGTTATGTACCCATCTGCTCTCAAATTGTCATTGACTTTAATGTGAAATTAGTGCCCTGGATATGGCAGAGGAAGGTACTGCCTAGTTCTTACTTCCCTTTTTTCTGTTAATGGAAGCCATCATGTAGGTGACAGGGTACTGATGTTAACCTTGGCCTCCCGATTATATTCCAATGTGAATATTTACCTCTTTTTTTGTTTAAGGTAAAATTCCCTCTGGAGTTTCCAATTGTCAAAGCACTCCTGTCCTCACCAGAGCTGTTACATGGCGTGTCTGTACACTACTGACTGAAACATAAGAGCTTCCATTTTCCATTTAGTCATCAGCTGTATTTCAACTCTACTGTTTATTTACCACGGGACCTGAAGCATCTTAATATTCCCATAGAGGGAATCTTAATTACGTATCTTTAGGGGGAAAAATACTTCTGCAATACAGTTAAAAGTGTATTTTATTTGAACTTTGCTGCTAACCAGTTTAATTCAACTAAAATCCTGTGATTTATCTGTGATGTTGATGCCTTTAAATGCACTTGACAAGCTGAGATTAATGCCAGGCACGCTGACCAGGCAGGCCTCATATAGTTTCCTACTACAGTGTTTTTCTCTCTGGGATCAGGGACTGTCTTGGATGGAAGAACATCATAGAGTGATTTCATGAACATGCTTTCATGTTTATTGCCAGAGCCTTTGTTTCCCTGCCTTAGCATACGCAGACTCATGACAGAGGAAGGGTTCAAGAATGCTGGCTCAGGGCCATGTGGAGTAATGAACTTTCATTATCAAAGTGTGGGAGTTTGTTAGTCCAAGTGTAAGTTCCTCACACATGCTATTAATTAGAGGGGTTTGGGTTGAAAATTAGCTTTTTGGAATAAAAATAGTGAAAAGGCAATGCTCAAAAATCCAGGTATGAAACATAAAAATGTTACAATTGCAATGGCACCAGGTGCAGCTGAGTGATATTTGCCTTAAGTTGTACAGAGAACCCATCTGTTGCATGACAGAGAACAACAAAGCTTGTTAGAAGTTGGCCAGCATAGGAAATATCGCAGTTTGATGAAGTGTTTTGAAAGTGCATTGGAGTAAAAAATTACTATGTAAATATAGGAACTCCGTTATTTAAGGCCAGTGAGCATCCCATTATATTCTCAGTGCAAACTTGAGATAAGTAATGGCTATGCAGTACAGAGAAGGGATTCATGGGAGCACAAGCTCCACAGAGGAGTAGCTCTGCAGTCTGTACAGCGTAATGTCACCGGCAACAGAAATTTGATGTACCACAACCCTCAGCCTTATTCTCTAACGCCTGTGCCATTCCAATTTGACCCTGCTCTTACAGCACATATTTCTGACAAAAAATGTAGAAAAAATGACAAAAATATTCTTTACAGGTGTCTCTTTCAGGTTGTGATGAGTCAAAGGTAATGTTAGACATACTGGCAAAGCACCTGCCTTTAGTCTTGTGATGATGCCTGTGAACTGTGCAGATATGTGAATTCTGTAATTAGGAAAGCCTTGCAGTGAAAGACATTGAGAAAGACTTTTAAAACAGTAGACTCCTTTCAAATGGCTCTGGTTTGTTGACCCGTGGAGAAATCCGAAATCTTACCTCCATAACATGAAAGTAAGCCATCAAGAATCCAGTCTCAGGGCACGTGTGCATAGAAAAGCTGTTGTGAGGCAAGGTATGGTGTAAATTTAAACATCATTTGCTGTTTTACATAGTCCCTGCATAGATAATTCATTCGGATTTAGGTCCTCTGTAGAATTCGCTTTAGCCCTTTTCAAAGGGAAGGATAGTCTGACTTCGCTGGAGTTTGTCAACATGTAGAGCTACTGCAAAGTATATATTGATTGCAGTGGCTCTGACTGCTTGTATCACTTATTGACAGTGTGCCGTATATCGATCTCAGCGGTGCTCAGTGACAGGACAGGAGGCAATGGGCACAAAGTGAAGCCCAGGAGAGGCCCTCTGAACATCAGAAAACACTGTTTTACTGTGAGTACTGGCACAGGTCGACCAGGGAGATTGTGGAGTCTCCATCCCTGGAGAAGCTCAAAGGCCATTGCCTTTGGCAAATGGCTTGAGGTAGCCCTACTTGAGCAAGGAGCAGATGATCTCTGGAGGTCACTTCAAACCTCAACTATTCTGTGACTCTATAGCCATAATTTTTAGAAAATTTAAGTTTACTCATTCCAGGAGGATTTATCAGATGCGGGAGGATAGAGCCAAATTTTGTGCACGTTACATAGTAAGTCTGATGCTTTTCTTGTCTTAGATATTAGCTAACACCTTTCATTTCAAGTTAGCAAGTCAGGGTTTCTCCTTTGCAATAGCTGCAAAAAAAACAGTGAAGGTAAGTTAAATTTAATCTTGATCTGTTCTTGAACAGTCTGGCCTTCACACATTTTTATACCAATTGAAGTTAATTGCAACTACTCAGCATGGATGCACCCTGTTCCCTGAGTGAACTTTGTCAATATATAATGCAATTACAACAGTGCAGCTGCAGCCACCTTACTGAAACACCCAATTGCCTTTCCATTGGGTTCTGAACTTACATATCATACTCCCCTTATATTATCTCTGCCCTTATTTTTTTTCTCAGGTTCCTTCAAAACCCATACACCACTTTCACTGTGGTGGTAACACTGTGTGCTAGCCGGGCTTATTGAAATACTGTTCAGCAGCTTCCACACCACTGATGATTTTGCAGAAACTTCTACAGGAAAATTCTACACTTCTTTAAATATACCTTTCAAAGATTTAAATACAGCACACAATCCCAATGGCTTTGCATATAATAATAGAGAACCTAACACATGATCTAGGACCCTTATTTATGCAGATGATTCCCTTGACTTCAGAAATATTACTGGAATTGGGACGTGTTGCCAGGATCACAGTGTTGTGTTTGAAGTACAAGACAAATATTAACATGTGTTTATACTGTTAAATGGCTTGTTGATTTTCTACCCTGTTCGTTGTTTTCTAAAGATACACCTGATAGTTTCCTCATCTGAATGTCTGAATTCATTACTCTGTTTTTTCTAATCTTCAGGACTTTTAAATTACAGATTGATTCGAATCAAGCCTGCAGTAATTTACCTGTAAATGAATATCTTCTAAAATCAAATCTCACTTCAAATACACTTGTTCAGTGATTGTTTTACATTGGTGCCTAAATCGTGTAAGTAATTTAAACAAGGATTTGTCTGTCATTCACATTTTGAGTTTGACTGCTTTCCAATGAAATTCAAACAGTAAAACATTATAATACATTTTCCGTCTTTCAACATTTGGAGGCAGATTGTTCCTGATTTCCAGTTTGCTTGTATTTTAAAGCTCAGTGATTGTATGTGGCATTATTTGAAAAACGTTCAGCTTATAGGCCAAAAAGGAAAGACAAAGAAGGGAATAACTTAATATTATTTATAGCTGTTGTCCAGTGGTAATCAATGATGTATATTTCAAATAATAGGGCTATAAATGGTAAAAGGCAACAGGAAAGTTAAGAGCACAAAAATAAGTTTATCATTTCCAAGCAGATGTTTACTGAAAGAAAAAGATCTTCTTTTCTTCAAATAGATTGAATTTTTTGGAGCTACAGATTCAGAACATGAAAGCAGGTGTGGATGTGTTTAATGTTGCTTAATCCAAATTGTTTATACAGCTTTAGAGCTGTTCCTGTTGCAAAGTGGGGTTTATCTGCTTTCACAATAGCTGATAGAGGAATCATGTTTCCTTGCCTCTCTTCTCCAAAGCAAAAAATCTAGCCAATGGCTTGTGAGATGCAGAAGGCAAGGCTGTGTCTAAGTCCTGGTGATTGAGAAGAGACTCAAAGAAACTGGAGAAACTTTATGCTGATGCTAATGCAGCAGCAGCAGCAAGACTTTCATGCTCTTCAGTGAGATTATCATCAAGGCTTAAAATTTTGACAGCTGGTCATCTAGCCCATACTCAGGAAAAGAAAGGTTGAAGATAGTATCAAATTTTCTTGGTAAAATGGATTTGCACAAATAAACTGAGGTTTATATTTTACACACCAACATGTACAGTTTCTGAAAATAGATACACGTATTTAGGTGGTTTATCTTCGTCTACTAGTCTTCAGAAATAATGATTCTAGTTAGTCGGCTGTGTTATGCTTAATTGGAATCAAAGTTGCCGGAGTTTTGCTAAATGCACTTTTTTCCTGTTATTCCTATTCTTTAAAATATATGCAGGCACTATAAAAATGCAAAATCTGTTCCATTTAATCATGAACAGCAACATCTCCAACATATCTCCAATGTATTATATGTAATTTCAGAGATACAGGTCTTCTGCCTGCCAGTCTAAAAGCATCCTTCAGTCCAGATTGAACACAACCGTAATTTCATCAGGGGATGATGCTGGGATCCTAAACCACAAGTGCACAGCTCAAGCAGTTTGTGAATGGCAGCCAATCCTTGTGATTAAATACCAGAACTAGGATTTAGCTCAGGACTGTGTCACTATCTGTCATCCCCCAGCCTTGTCCCTTCCCTAGGATAAAGAAAATTGTCAAAGGCACAAGAATCAGCCTCAAACTACACTGCAAAGTTACTTTGGAGAAGCCGGTAAGAAAAGATGCTCAGCTTAGCAGGGCAGGGATTAGTCCTAAAGGTTGGGGTGTAAAGTAACTGATCTCATAGCCATTAATGAGGGGAAATTAGACAAAGAAGAGATTTCCTGGCTAAATACTGTATGGCTGGCTTGCCCATGAGCTCACATCAGTGGTGCTGCAGGTTAAGCATAAGTGGCTGAGAGCAGCATTGCAGAACTGAGATTATTGGATAATTACGTTGATCTATATCAGGACAGAAGCTTCTTTACAGAATATTTTAGTAAATCATCATTATCCATTCTGATTTTATGAATGTTGATTGTAAGGTGTGTACAGAGGTGAGAAGGGTCAGTTGGTTCGTTTGAATCTTTGAAGTTGAGAAGAATGAATTATTTCAGTCCAATTAAAAATGTATTTTCGTATCCATTTTCCCTGCTGAGGAGGTTTTAAGCCTTTTTTTTCTTCTCTAAAGAGAAGGGAAAATAGCTGTCATTTACAATATAACCATGAAATGAGAGACAATCTTGAAAATTGGTAAGATCTGTTTTCAGTCTCGTACAGTACCAGATGACTTTGGCTATGAGTCTGCAGGATCAGCATGGCTGGGAAAATGTTCAGACGCAGAGGTCAGCTTCTTTCTCTGCTCACTTTGTTCCTCCATTTGTCACCACACTCTTTGCCCTATACCTATTGGTTCTGGAGACTACAGAGAGTGCTCATACCATGGTTATAATCATGGCTATACCTCTGCAATTTTTACTAAATTTCTGCCTTGCTTAGACCAACTCAATTACTTCTAATACATTTTAACAGCTGCATATTACTTTTTTTTTTCTTTTTAAGCATTCTGGAGCTGAAATTCATAGTTAATCTGCTATAGACTTGACTAAAAGCTGTGCTTGAACCCTTTTTTAGGAATGTCTTTCTTTCCTGTTTTATTCTAGATTTTTACCACACCATAATACATGTATGTCATTTATCATAGATACACAGCATAGCATTAAATTAATATGTGTCCTGAAAGAATGAATTATTATAATAAGTTTATTTTATTAATAACTACTAATAACTACTAGTAACTTAATATTTTATTAACTTCCTAATAGGCTATTTTTCTGTCTGTTTTTATATCCAGCTTGGCCGAAAAACACCTAAAACACACATGGACTGTGAGGTAGATTTTTCAGACAATTGCTAGCTATGCTGCCACCTAGTGAAGCGGTACCATCTCTGACAATACTTTTGTTCGTAAAGAGATTTAACTCCTTTTTCTTGATGGCAGAAATTTATTTTTTTTTAAAGAATGATTTCAATAAAATAACAGGCTAGAAATATATAAAATGCATTATAATTTTGTTTAAAATTGGGTTTGAAACAGCAGGATACAACTATTGTAAGATGCTAGTGCTTTGAGCTTGGGCACTGTAGTTAATAATTAAATACCTTTTTCCTGTAGGACTGTCCCACAGGAATGAAAAAAATCATAGTAATAATAATAATCATAAGGCCGTTGTACATATAAGTATCTGTTTCCAATCCTTGTGTTCTCTCTAATGGTTTAAACATCACCATTTTACCAGCCATCCTGGGTTTGTTCCCTCTCAACTAAAAGCAAGGCACTTGCCATCTTCTTTAAGTGAACTGGGTTCTGCTGTAGCTGCAAGACTGAATCCATATGTTTGCCAAACTGTTTTATCTAGAAATCACCTGCCCAACAAGCATATCAGTCCCTGTTTGCAAATAGTCCTTTAAGGGAGAAAGACTGCTTGGTATTCATCTAAAAAAATCACAAATTCAGTGGGCTCGAATTTTTTTTTTTGTCTACTGTGCATCTTAGTGCAGGAAAATGCTGAGTAAAATGATTATTACTGGGAAACAACAACAGCTGATCCACAATGAAATTAATTCTTGCTAACAGTAGTTAGCATTCCATAAGAACAACCATGACATAACCCTTGTCACCTAACATTTAGAGTATTTTCCATATAAGTGAATGATTATATAACACCTGTGCAATCTTAATGCTCTATTCAAATCCTAGAAATATGTCCTGAAAAATCCTCATCCTATACACTTATTATCCCTATAATATACAAAAATAAGCCTAGAAAAATAAAGAAAATTGATCATAGCACTGTATGATTTATATTTCTTTCAGGGTAAATTTTCTTGTTTGCAGGCTGCAGTTAGGGTTGCCTCTCGTTTGTTCTTTGTCTCCATAAAATTTGTGGATTTGTGTTCCACTTTTTCAAAGGGGAGTCTCCTCTGGCTTCTGAAGCTGAAGCTGATGTGTCCTGAAAGAGTCCCACATCAGGCTGTTCTGCAGTCTGTTAGTCCCACCATCCTCAGATTAAAGATGGTCTAAATCCAGGTAATCTCTTTCCTAGATGAGTCATTGTGCACTATCAGTCTGTGGTTTTCATTCAAAAAAGGACAATCAGAATAACTAAGGAATAGGCTGAGCAGATTTAGAATGCTGGGAGATTTAATATTTTAAAATGCTAGGAGGTCAATCCAAATTAGGATTTCATCAATTCATTTCATAATCCTCTACTGTATGGAGGACATAAATATATATAATACTTCTGTAGCTCCTTAGATCAAGTTTCATTAAAGTGTGCATCAGTACAGGCACATCTGTGGCTCACAATAAAAGCATTTCATATTGGAGATAAATTTATTATCTGTACGTATTTTAAGGCTAATTTTAAACATGTCTACAGTAAGTTAGCGCTCAGGAACCAGGGAGTGTAAGCCAGCATGAGATTTAACAGTCTGAATCTTGAGTAAGATTGGAGTTTATGTGAAATTTAGATTGAGAGAAGCTGAACCAATACTCTTCAACCCTTGTGGTTTATTTCCTTAGTAAGTTATCATCATAATAATGTACGTACTTCTATACAACCAGAGAAGTTTGTTTAGTCTTAGGGCTGCATTATATACAGGTAGCCCTACTGGGCCCAGCTCTGGGTGCTTAAAACTTTCTCTAGGACCAGATTTTTAGGGAAGCAGGCTATTTTGAGTGTTGAAGTTTCGGGAATATTTGGCTGGCAGTGGTCATAGCAGGAGTTAAACTAAATGGTCAGCCTTACTTTAGGTTGATCATAGCAGTTGTGCAGCTCAGTGAAAAGTCATCAGCTGCAGGAGCACATGTTCACAGTTCCCAAATCCAGCAGCCTGACAGCAGCAAGGCTGCTACAGCTCCATGTCCCCAGGGCCGACCGGTGGCACATGTCCCCAGCAGGCACAGGAATACATGTGACCCCATGGGTGATACACTGCCGGCCACACATAGCAACACAGAAACTACAGCACTCACACCCTGTTCCTCTCTCTGGCTCACCTTTAAGTAGTTCTGCCTGTGGAAAATGCCTATGTGTATATGCAGTGGGAATCCCTCTGGTTGCTGGACTTAGTTAGGCACAGTCCACCCGGTATATGGCCTCGGATTCTCAGTCTCCGCAGCTGGTGGCACCTGGAACTCTATCAAACAAACACTCCTGCAGCCCCCAGCACACGCACACCACCACACAACCACATTGTGGATGCTTCCAATAAGGGAGCTTAGCTGGTGAGTCATGCACCCAGATCACTGCTCTCCCTGTTTGTCTTGCAGACATGGACACCCACATCTTCTCCCTGGCTCCCAAGGCACTTGCTGTGCTGACATGCAGACACACAGCCCTGTGACCCATGATCCTCCTCCAGCTGCTGGCACTTGGGCCCATTCTCCCACCCACCTGCTCTGGGTGGGTGTTTGTGGGTGGGGGGGTGAATGGGTCCAAGTGCCAGCAGCTGGAGCAGGGCCCAGACGCACATAGAGTCAAAAATAATTAGAAATTAAACAGAATGAGAAGCCTGCCGTGATGAGGCACACAGTGTGGGCAGACGACATACCTCTGTCTCTTTAAGCCTGAAGAGCATTTGATTTTCCAGATCAGATGTAAAGTGAGGTCTTGAGCACTTGTAGTCTTTAAAGCACTTCGCAGTTCAGTTTTTGTAAGAGTTGCTACTAATTGTTGTATCCTAGAATTTATTCTAACGAAAGTATCAACTAGTATAGTTATTTTTCATCTTAGCCTCATAAAAAAGTGTCTGTGGTATTAAGAAATATTGAAGAAAGCTCTTGAGGCTGCTCTTTTCTATTCAAGGTAGCTAAAAGTATAATGAGGAGATTGAGAAATTCTCGTGTAGTTTATTAAACATTTGGGAACCTTCAGTGCATGATGCTCTTCTAGTTTTAGCTCTTCTAGACCTGCCACTTTCCGATACCCAATTATCTGCTTTTATTTCTGGTAAATCAGTAAAGAATGCAGGATGTAGTCCTAAATGCAGGATTGTGTGACATCCTGTGAACCAAAGACATGGTTTATAACAATCTCATGCAGTATGACATTCATTCCTCACTTTAGAGAGACACGTTATAACTACTTTTTTTTTTTTACTTTGAAAAGCTACTAATTAGCAGCAGATACACAACATTCACCAGTATCTCAGTTGACTATTACTTATTTTGTAGTGCATCCACAGTAATGTTATTAACAGTAATGTCTTACACAGATATTATCTCCAAATTGCGATTCTGCAGATGCTTAACTCCTAAGGACAGTGTGCACCTGGCCACGTTATTACTGATTCCCTGAAATACAATGATATATATATATATATATATATATATATATATTGATTTTGTTCTAACAGTATTCAGCCACACTGCTGTATAAAGCTGGTGTCATTTTTAGCCTTCCAAAAATAGGATCAAGAGCACTTCCAGAATCAACAACATTTGGGCAACGTTTGGCAGCCCAACAGCAGGAGCAGGTAATTCTTGTCTCAGTGGGACATCTCAGTCTTGCCTGGGTGAGATGCTTGGATTGGCAGTGGTAAAGCTTCTGTGAGGATTGGATGGAGATCCTTGTGCAGTACAGTGATATGCTTGTCACCCCAAAGATGCCAGTCCGATAATTACCAAATGGTTGAATTCAGGTAATATTTCTGTGGATTCCTCTAAAGAGATGGAAAGACAGGATGGTCAATCATGTAAGACCGCAGAACCAGCCAGACCCCGCAGGGTCAGTTCTACCCTGAAAACGCACAGAGGAAGCTGAAGGGCAGGTAAACTGAGGCAGGAAGAAGGCTACTACTTTGCTAGTGAAAGCATGTAATCTGAATCCAAGCCATATTACTATTACTACTAGTTCTGCCAGAGTCCCTAAACACCATCTTTGCCAGGACTGCCTGGTAATATAGTCCAATGCTACTATTCTGAGAGGAAAAGATGGAGAAGGTCTTTGTGCCATACTGCTCAGGGAGGTATTATTGCAAGTTTTCTCCTGATAACACTTCAGAGATGGAAAGACATGGCAGAAATCAGTGTTGGTGCAGCAGCTCAGAATGTGGCATTAACCTAGTGAAAATTCTGTGTAGGAGGATTTCTGGTTGCCAAAACTTACATGAGTAAGAGATGTTCAGTACCACATCACATGAAGCCACATGAGGCAGGGGAGCAGTTTCAGAGGAAAAAGGTGGGAGAGCATTATATGCTTTCCAGAATGTTCTCAGAGTATTCACACTTTCCACAACATCCCTTTTCTTCACTCCTTAACTTTGAACTTTCCTGTCTCATCTCCTTGAACATTGCAGACTGCCAGCAACATGGTCCTGATGCTCTTCTCCTCAAACCTGAGAATCCGCAACCACTTCTGTGCTATGCAATCTTTCAGAAGCTCTCTAAATATTCCTCTTTTTACACTCTGCTCCTGTCGTTTGCCAGATGCTGAATGCCCAACTAGAGTCATGTTATCATCACAAAAGGTAGGCAGTAAGGTGGGAAGGAGAAGCATTTGGCAGCCACAGTTTTGTACCTTTTGTGAGAGGAGACATCGCTGATGAACAAATGCCTATTTGAAAAGTTCTACATGGAGCACCCAAAGGTACACAGTGACATCATTCACCAAAATGCTCCCACTTGACATTCTTCGTGTTTCAAAGGCCAGAACTACCTATTCTGAAATGAAAAACATGTTGACTCTCATGCCGGAGCTACAAGAGTGTGCTTTGATGTGCGAAAGTTGCATTTTGTACCCCCTGCAGACATGCACAATGTTTATTACATCGACATGAACAGAATTACAACAACTTTTGAAATTAGAAAGTGTAGTGACCTAAGCCTGCCATCTTTTCAATGCCTTGTTATTTGTGCATGCTGAGGCATTTAGTAAGCAGAACACCAGCTGAAATGGCCGGTTTTTGTATGAGACAACCCCCCACCCCACACACACAAATACAGAAAGCCATCCGGTTGTCCTGCTGAAATGCAAGGCTTTTGTGCTCTGAAACCAAAGGGCCCCTCACCACACTACTCCACAGAGCTTTACAAGGTACTCTATAAATTTCTATGCACTTTTAAAAGAGCATGGATCAAGTTTTGATATTTTTTCTAAATATAATAATGATTATAATTTAAAATCTTCACTGTACACAGGGCAGACAGGAAAAAGAAGCCACTGTTGTAAATCCAGAGCAACCACATATCCAGAACCCCCTAAGCAAGACTTAGTGTAGAAAAAGAAGGAAATGGATTCTGTCTAGTGGCCTGGTTAGGTACAGAAAATCTTTAAATGCACAGGCATGAATCATCCCTCCATGACATAAGCAATATTCTAGTTGAGAGTGAAAAAGACTCAACATCTATCAAGAAAGTTACACAAAATATTTATAACAAAATCCAGATGTGACCAGATTCACACCCCAAAACAGGAGTATCATCCAGAAACCTAACAGATGAAGAAGTCTTGTCTGTATTCTTCTTAGAGAGCTTTGTATGAAAAAGTGATGGGTTTTAAGAGAATGTTACCAGTCTCCATTCTGATCCTGGCATCATCTCCGTACTGCAGTATCTCAGCACCCTTTTCCAAACCACAGGCAAGAGTGTCACACAAATAAAGCATTTTCCAGCTCCATGTAATAATAAACAAAGAGCTAGAGTGCTATTTTTTCTCTTTTCATTCTTGGGAGACTGTGTTTAATTTTTTCCAGTGGTCCCACATTGCAGGGCAGACGTGACTTTCCAAAGCAAACACTATATTGAGGGCTTTGTAAAGATCATTGCTATGAAGTTTTTTCAAAATAACAAATCCTTGCTTCTTCCCAAAAGACAAGGATGCAAGTGGCTTACTGCTCTATGTAAAGCACATTTTGAGGGTGAGCAGCCTGGCCTAGTGGAAAGTGTCACTGCAAATGGCAGAGTTGAAACTAGATGATCTTTAAGATCTCTTTCAATCATTCTATGATTTTATGATTCTATTAAATTCAGAGTGCTTTCAACTGCAGAGAAAACTTCCCATCAGGAGATGGTATCTTGTGGACCCCAGAAGTGCAGAGGCTACAGGACTGAACTACCCAGCCAGTCATGTCAGGGCGCCAGTCTGCCAAAACAGCAGGCAATGCAAATGAATGTGAGTGCGTATGAACTGAATGTGCTGTGGAGTTTGTGTTCCTACAGACAAAGGTCACAAAGCTCTGTACTTTCTTTCCAGGCGATCGGAAGTGAGTCATATATGTGATCAGAACCAACACTCGGTGCAAGTAAGGACACTTCCAGATCCATTTAAACTGATGTCTTCCCAGACTGTCATAGACCTCGCTTCCCTGCATCGGTGTTACCAGCTCCTCTTGTCATATCCAGTGGTGAACTTGATTGTACACAATGAGATCGAAAGTACACATTGCTAACTTCTGCTCTGCTAATTTAACTTTGTGGGTCAAAACACATTTAAACCATGAAAACTGATTTAAAAAAAGAAAAACAAACAAACAAATTCTTAGACACTAATGATCTCTCCTCATCTATTTTTCCAAAACAGATATTTAAAATCTATAATGTTCAATAGCAGAAATTTCTTCCATGATGCAAGACTAGAGGATATCTGCACTGCTTAATATTTTATCATCGTTTTTCAGAACTTGAACAAGAGTTTTGTTATAAATACAGACAGCAAAACCTGATCATAAAGCTAGAAGATTAGTGGTAAATTCAGAAACCACTTTGTAATCAAGTGATGTAAAAGTGACGTAGTTACGGTTGCCACCAGCAAAATAAAATGTTTTACAAAGACAAAGGGAAGAAGGTAGGTGCTTTTCATTTGCCTACCCTTGAAGTAAGTAAATATCAACTGGGTTTGGATTGAAAGAGTACAATACATGCAAACTGAAATGTCAAGTCTTAAACAACTTATCATCTGACTATTTTTGCTTTAAATTTAATAATTAATTTTAAATTAATTCTAATTTTTTTAAAAAGCAGTTTAGGCTGCTTATAATTTTTAAGGCATTTTATTATTTAGACAGAAAAGGCTGGTCTTAAATACCAAGACTACCACCACCCTGCCAAATTTCAGATCACTTATTTTAATGTCTTCTTTACAAGCATTGAAACAACCCTTCTAGGGAAATTATTTTGGCCTCAAGCTTTCAGCGTCCAAAAAGTGTTTGTACAACACTGGTTTAACATTTAGATTGCCCTGTTAGGAGTCAGTATTTGGACTTGATGAACCTCATGTGTCCCTTCTAACTCAGAATGCTCTGCGACTCTATGACCCAAGTCTACTTTCTGAAATAGACTTCAGGATTTTACGAAGTTGTGTTGCTTTTTTGTTTTTAACCTGAAATAAATACAACCCCACTGCTGATTTTAACATATGGAATATTTGGGGGTAGACATTATATATGTACATTTTTTCCAAATATAGAATGACTGGAAAAGTTTTGTGAAAAGTTAATTAAATGTCTTTGATATATTATCTTTGATATCTAATGATATCCTTAGACTAGAGGTGAATCATGTTTTCTGATGAAACTAGTAAATTGAGGCTGCAAAACCCCAGGAGCATTAGGAAGTCTGTGCTAATAATAAATTGTTTTGACTGCAGTTGATGTCTTAGTATGCATATAAGTAAATTAATTAATAAGAGATTTTATCAAAAACAATTAATGCATGGTTTTGTATGTAATTAGGTAAATGCCAGTCATCAAAAGAATAACTGGCAAGTGTCCTGCATCAGAGCTTTAGCAGTTAACACATGGCTTAGTTAACATTTACTTCTACCTGTCTACTGGGCCAGTTTCCATGGTCCCCTCATATGTTAACAATAAGTGTAAATAAAATGATAGCTTTAGCTGTCACTGCTGGTAAAGCTATAGAACTTATCTCCATTCTTTCATGCAACAGCTCGTGTACTTTTTGTTGGAGAAGTGTAACTTCAAAGAAAGATCTGCTCTGGGAATATTTAAAGCATCTATACTTCAGAAGTTAGATATCTTTCTTTACCAGTACTGGCATTATCAGAGCATCAAATATTGTTTATGCCACTGAAATATTAGATTTGTTCTGATGCAGATTATTTTAGCGTGGGTTGAACTTTTGAATAATGGTAAGGGAGAAAATCTATCCCCACTGAAATGTTGTTATCAACCGTCATGATTTCTCACCAAGGTAAATCAATTCACCACCTCTAGAAGGTGTTACACACTGAACTGACAGTCACAGGGGTTTGAGGAACACAGCAATGTGGACAAAGTCTTTATCTGTGCTGTGGAGAATACACAGCTTTACTTCAGTGTTGCCACATTAGAGCCCAAAGTCTCAGGTGTAATCCAAAGTACCTTTTATTGTAGTACTTCATTAAGTACAAGCCATCAATTACATGCAGTACAGGGGCTAGCACGATGCTTCCAGGCTTTTGCTCCCTTCTTTAACACAGCTTTGTCTGAAACTAGCACAGCAGAACACAGCTTCATCCCTTGCTTCAACAAGAGCCGAATATAAAATATTTTTGCTAATTAACAGTGTCGGTGGCATGGGAAATGTGAGCAGAACAATGACACATTATATTTTGAACAATATTTATAAAATAAGGCCTGGTTTTCTGCGGGAGAGGATCCAGCAGACAAGTACAAGAACACAGGTGATTTTTTTTTTCTTGGAAGTCCATGAAACCCAACAGCTTATTATTGTTGACTCTTTCAAAAGACATGAGGGCACCCTTCAGCCACACAATATCAGAACTGGAGGAAAATAGCTAGGAAGAATTCATTGTCAGTAAAAAGTGCAGTAAAACCCCTGTTTTGTTATCTCTTGCAGATGTCAAATAAGGCTGTTAGCTCCAACAGTGTTCTATGATACTTTTTACTGTGCCAAAATTCTATAAAGTTTAGTCACTCTTTGATTTAATCAAAACCAACAATACAATTCTTTTACTTCGTCCTTCCAAATAGGGAACAATAGTCAGTTATTTCCAAAAAACTCCTACTGTAAATAAGATGATATAACAACATCACACAAACACACAAACACAGGCAGCTGGAGGTATATTCAGGGGTCTATTTTCTGAAATTTGCTGTCTGTACAGCAAAGAAGTATGAGGTGGTTGTGAAATAGTTCTTAAACTAACCCAGCTTATAGATCAGTATTTTAAAGTAATGCAGAATTAGCTGTGGCTTCTTTCCTAATTTGTTATCCTAGCAGGGACATGCATTACTGAGGTATTGGTGAAAAGCTGTTAATCTCTTTGGAGTAGTTTGGTGTCAAGACTTTAATGTCAAGAGATCGTAAGAGTCAAAACTGGAAATACAGCTCATTATTTCCTGGCAGCAAAATTAGATTTGCAGACAGCTTTGTGAATCAAAATTGATATAGTTGATAACACGTATCTCTAAAAACACTTCTTAAAATGATAAACTAAGAGTGACAGAAATATGGTGGTGTGGTAGAATTTGAAACTTCATTTAGTAGTCACTATGCTACCCTTTGATTGTCTTGATTAATTTTTTAATTATACAGGTAATAACTGTCCACATTGATTATTTTTAGCCCTTTAAGATACAGCTGAGTTTTAAATACTTCATAAACTTTAAGACTGTAAAGATACATTCAGCCATCTAATCTTGATATCTGTGTATCCCTGGCAATTAAGATCACAGACAAACCTTAGTTGACACAGGACAAAGCAACATGAAGGACAAAGCAATCCTGAGGTGGTCAGATTTTTCAATGGGAAAAAACCCCAAACTTGTGCTGTGCCGTGCTCTAGACACAGCCTTGCATGGTACTGGACTGGGATGAGCTCTGACAGGACATCTGACCTCCAGCAGCCCAGACCTCATGCTGCGACAAGAGGAGGACTAGAGATTTTGAGGATGTTATTAGAGATTCTAAACTCCCAAATATACTTAGGCAAGAAGAGATGAAAAAAGAAACATCTGGCTGCACTTACAAGGAAGACAAGATTTGCAAGTGTAATGTGAGAAATTCCGAATACCAGAGACTTAAATAATTCAAGTTGCCTAGTAATGCTGATTTCCCCCTTCACCCCTTACCTGTTGCTGAAGACTATCTCATCCACATCAAAATGGTAATGAAGCCTGTCTGCTCACTGGAGTCCAACATCTAAAGGTAAATGCTACAGGAGGATTTCAGCCCTGGCTTTATATTAAAGTGGCCATGAATACATTCTCTTCCATTGTCTGTTTGAGACCAGGGAGTAACAAGTCGCCAAGCAGCAGTAAGGTGTGTCTGAAGTACTGACTGCCTAAGTGACTGCCCCAGCCATTTCCACTGCAAACATGTAAATGGAGCCGCACGGGACTCGTACGAAGCCTATAGACTGAATCTGTTCTGCTCTGAATTTGGATCTGACAAACACTCAGTTTTCAAAAGACTAAGCGTGAGTGAACAGCAGCAGCAATATCACCCTCAGAAGAACAGAGAAACCACAGTATCAGCCATTGCCCAGGACTCTGGGATCAATAAAACATGAATGAAATGAAATATCTGGAGGACCCCAGAGGCAAGTCTAACTTGCAGGAAATCCTACTTTCCCTCATTCAGCCCTTACCAGACATTCCTACCAATATGATTTGTAAGAACTGGTGCAAATACAGAGATCAGTGCATCTCTAACGATGACAAAGACTCACTCACTCAGCATCTGAACTTTCAGCCAGGCTCGTTGTGAAAAACAGCCATGGTGATTGAAGGTATCCTGCCTGCGGGGCCCGTGATTGCTTCCTGGGTAGCTAAACTGGTGTACAGGAGTACACAAACAGCTGAGGTTTGACAGCTTTCCAGCTGAGAAACAATAAATACCTGGAGATGATGCTTCACATCAGGGCAGCTCTTTCCAAAACGACTGTTTGTCAACATCCTTATTTAAGCTGGTCACTAGTCCAATAGATATTTTAAGCCAAATTCTTACCAAGTGAGTAAAAGCACTAAGTCATGCATGGAGATAAAATCCTAAAGTAGCTCCAGAGGTACTTTGATGCTTTGCAATTGTGCATTCTGTAAGTCCAAAATATATAAACTTGTGTGTTTCCAGCTGAACCTGTTTATATTATAACACTTTAGACCCGCTTGTATTATATACTGCATCAGCAATATTTAACTACTGTAGCAGCAATAATTCTTATCATAATTGTCCACATAATCAGTGTCATACTTCTCACGCCTGACTGAGTCTTGCCTCTACTACTCTGCCACACCCTGACCGATGAACCGTGTATACCAGTTTTCTCTTGTGCAGCCAGTGTATAACTAAATACAAATAACATACAATGTATATGGCTGTTGGGGGTGTGCATTTGATTAAAATTATTGGCATTTTAACAGTGAAATGATAGCACTCTGCTTTAGACACATGCAGAAGAATTTCTCACCTCTTTTGGTGTTGTATTTCTTCAGTGTGACTGCCTGAAATGTAAACAAGACCTACAGTCAGAAAGGATTTATTTATAAAATGTGTAGGTTTAGGAGACACAGAATGAGTGAAACAAAGCTAAATTGGCAAACTCTTACATTTTCCCACGTATATTGTAACTGCTTAGACTGAATCACAAAGCTGATTTCTTTTAGCTATTTTGGAAAAGATGTTAAACCTCATTAATGCACTATGGAAGCATAGCACAACCATGATGTGGCTGGTTGGATGCACAGTATCTACCTATCTTCAACCTGTAGAAAGGTGTTTACCTGCCCCTGAGATCCTCGCTCTGGGCCCTCTCCTGGAGAAGGTGTTAAAGCTGAGATCAGTCCTTTTCTGATATATCACTACGGACATGTCCTCCCTTCCAAACGACAATCCCACCCTATTTTGTAATGCTTGGCAGTCTGAAGGTTTAAGGCATAGCCCCATATCCCTGCACTGCCTAATCTGAAGCAGGGATTTGAGAAAAGTCATGTATGCTAACCAAGAGGCTCTGAAGCTACCCAGAGTAGAACTTGGACGTTCCTCTCCACATAAATAATACAGAAGTCCTGAAAAGCACAGATTACAGCAATCAACTAGTTGACTACTAATCGATACACTGTCTAAGCACACAATCTCAGTAGTTCCTTAGACCAGAAAACTTACACGCTTGTCACTAGAACAAATGCTTATACATGTATAGGTCCTTCGGGATGGAGTTTTCTGTTGGAGTCTGGCTGGCCGTGAAGGGCCATGCAGACATAGCACAGCTGGTACAGGAGGATCTGAAGCAAGCAAGGCGTACGTGCAAACCGACAAGGACACACTGTCCTTGAGGTGGGAGTTGTACGATAACGGGATGCTTGCTACTGCTAAAGAATGCAGAAGTCGGGAGTGAGAGGAGAAAGTTGGCACGAGAAATGAGAAACAACGGGTGGGGCTGACAGTTAAGGCAGAAACCAATCCTATGCTTAGATTACAGAATATGCATGAGCTTGTTAAGCACGCTATAAAAGATATTGCTGGGTGATCAATAAACGGAGCTTGCTGGTAACTCATACTGAGTGGTCCGAGTCATCCCTTCTGCGATGGTTTTCTTCATGGCATCATAGATTTGCGTAGCTAGAGAAGAGGCAAAAAGCAGGAGGAAGCAGTCCCCTGAAGTGGGCTTGTGAATCCTCTAACTTATGTCATGATTATGTACTATCCCAGAGAAATAGGAATTTTACAGATATTAAAACCTTCCGGTTTCCTATCTCCATTGTGTAGGTAGAGATTATTGGCTATTTGTGGTTTCAACTAACATTCTGTATGAGATGTGGAGTGACTTCTTCGTGTCTTCTTCATCTGCATATGATGAAGAGACAGTAGCACATAGGCAGTGGGCAGAAATGACTGGTTTGATGTGGTAATGTTTTTAGAAATGAGCTGTGCATGCCCTAAATATCAATGAACTAAATAAATGTATTTACCATGTGGGGGCATCTATTTTGAATCAATACTGCACTTCTTAGTTCCTTGAGAACACATTGAACATAAAGGGTCTGAACTAATGGACGCCAAATTAGTTAAACTGTTGTTTCTAGTGTATAAAATAGGCCTATGAGACAGGCTGTTTAGGTTTCAACATCTAGCTCAATTACACCCACCTCACCTGGCTTCATACGCCAACATAACTCCTTAACACGAAAATCTGTGACTGACTGGAGCTGTCATAATTTAATGAATAGTACAAACCAAAAAATGTGCATTGTGAAATGTGTTAAAACTTAATTATTCATCATCATATTCGGATTTGTGTGATGAATAAACTGGAGGAGTACTGCCAGTGGTTAGTAACATATGATTCAGCAGTTCTCAGTCTTCTAAAACAGCAATCCAGAAGCACTGGGTGACAGCAGGCACTGCTTAGCAGTGGTGCTCCACTCCACAACTCAGGGATTCCTGAACGAATTCAGTATCTCTTACCAGGAGGTGAATGACTCGTCCTGCTGAGGGGTGTCTTGCAAAGTTCACTGCAAGAGGAAGGAAGGGCGAGTATAGGAGAGATGGCCGTGCCCCCAGTCAGCCCACAGCTGTTTCTCTCCAGCACAAGCCAAACAAAACCCAAAAGTGCCTTCACTTGAGCAGGCCAGAGCCCGTTCCTGTTCTCCAAACACGTTCTCTTGCTTTACTCTTTCACAACGCTGCTCAGCTGCCAGCAGTCTACTAACAATTCATAAGGTGCAGCAAGCTCCAGTTTTCCCAGATTCACAGTGACCATTTGATAAGTGGCCTCTGGGCCAAAAGTGATTATACACAGGCACCCGTGTTTACCAATGAGGGTGCTTTGTTTGTTTCAGGGTTTGTTTGCATGTCTTTCCAGTAACTCTCACTCCTCTACCTGGCTGATTCATCCTAATGATCAAAAGGCAAGAGAATTCAGAAACTTTGTTGAGGTTGAATGGCAGAAGAATTCAAGAACTTTGCTGAGGTTCTTGTTTCTTTGCTGCTTGATAAACATCTCTGGATATGGCTGGTAGCTCTTTTTGAGGTCGGATTGTCTCAGACATGTGGCCGTGCCTGATGATGGTGTATTTCTCAGGGACTGGCCAAGACCCTTCTCAGCAAGAGGTATAATCCTGACTTTGGGCATGACTAAATCACTGCCTAACAAAATCTAGCACTGACTAAACATGGCTGAAAAATCTGACTTTGTATGCAAGTTGAAATACTTAGTAAGAGCAATTAAAGCATGTGAAAAAAATTCAAGTGATATTTTAGGACACCTTTTGTGTACTGAAGGCGTAAGAACTATGTAGATCACTTACTCATGGGGAAAACATGTAAATATCCATGTGGTTCCACATGGGAGCCCCAATGTATGTCATAGTTCAGCTATACAGACTCAGTTAAGGATATGCATCACTTTCTAGATGTTGCCCAGGCCAAAAAGCTTTCTGTATCCATCCCTTGGGAACAACAGAAAGCAGCTTTTTCAAACATTAGCACCTTTGATGATCTGCCAACTGAACCACTCATAAAATGTCACCAAGCACTTTCCATCAGAATAGATTTGGTAAGTTATTTTCAGTCAGCATTAACCATTTCTTGTAAGGTCGCTACAACTGACTGCTGGTTCAGCTCTCTGAGTTGGTTTGTGGTTCTAAATCAAGAGCTGAGCAAACAACTGCTAGAACCTTGTATCCATCCTTCTCAGCAATTAGTGGATCAGCTTCGGTTTTTTGAGTATTCCATTGTGGCGCTGTACCCCCTCTTACTGATGGTTTCCTGGTAACCATTCAAGAAGCAGAGCCAGTATAATTCAAGCAAAATTATTTGACCTCGAGTTCTNAGTATTCCATGTCTTACTAGTCTTATTTACCAGAAAGGCTTGAAGAGTAACCATTCAAGAAGCAGAGCCAGTATAATTCAAGCAAAATTATTTGAGAGAAAGGAGATAGGTACATCTCTCAATTTTTTTTGGAGGTGGAATAGTTACTACTCACAGATTGGGTTTCTGGTTCCAATAAGAGAGAGATCTTCACTGTTACAGTGCATTGAAACAAGGATCAATGTACACTATGATAAATCTGCAGATACTATTCCACCATCTATTTTCACACAATTGGCCAGGGATTTGGTTAAAGACACTGTTCTATCCAAAACCTACCATATGAAAAACTTGATGTTTTCAGTTTAGCCTGCACTCCTGATTGCATGACTGCACAAATGGCTGCAGAGAAGAGGGCTGGGTTATGGATGCTAGTTTAGGCTAGTGGGGAATTGCAGTGCAGGGCTACAATGCTTGAGGTCTCTGTACTGCCTCGTGACAAGAGCTGGAGTCCTCTGCTAAGCCAGCAAACACTGACATGATCAACAGTAGTGATGGTCCTGGTGAGAAATTTACACTTTGGGGAGAAAAGCCAGCATGATATCACTTACGAGATGAAATTATTTTTTTCTTTAGTCTTCTAAAGCAGTATCTGTGTCATACTGAACATCTTCAGCCTAATTGCTTTCTTTTTGGTACATGAAATTTCATTTTTGTGATTCATTAGTTTTTAACCTTTACCTGATTATTTTCCTGTTCTCACTGTCCAGTAACATTGTATTTTTATTTAACACAATTTCCTTAAAGGATAATATAAAAAGCTTTGATTTTTCAGGGCACTCATTTCCAGAAGGTTTTCTAAAAAATAAAAAAGGAGGCATTTACAGTTAAGTGTATTATTTCACCATTTGTGCACTGTTGCCAGTGACAGCGAGGAGTCTCATTTGCATTACTAGTAAAACACCGTCAAATTAACTTTCTTTTCTTCCTTTCAAATTGCCGAATAACTTTCTCATCTCTAATAGAGAGAAGTTGGTACTTCTGTGGATTCTTGCTGTTGAAGTGGGACAGCTCATTTTTCCCATAGAACTGCAGATAGTACAGATGAAAACATTTTTAAAGTTCGTGTAGTAAAAAACTTGAATATTAGAAATGGAATATTGAATCAGAAGCTCATGTATTGAGGAACGAGTTGATTTTTTTGTAATATTCTTCAGAGTTAATTCTTGCAGCAGAGGGATTTGTCAGCTTGACAAGCTCAATAAACGGGCATGTCAAGAACCTTTGAAACTTGCCTTAACTCTGATCGAAGTTTAGAAGGTTTGTCTGGCTTGTTTCCCTTTATCTCCAGCTGACTAATGGATGTGCATGTTTTCTTCCTAGATCTTCTTATGTAGCCTTTCTCCTAGCTGATACGGGTTTTCTCTTGCATCTGCTGTACGTTTGCATGTCTCCTGATCTTGCAGCTGCATGTCTTACTCTATAGTAGCATAGAAATGAGAACTGGTATGTTGACTTTAAGATTTGCTCCTTCACTGATATTGGAATTTTTTCCCTTTCTTTCAGGCGTCTCTGCACAATGGCTCATGCTAGCATAAATGCCCGATAAATGACAGCAATATGTTGCTGGCATTTTCTTCAAGGAATGGGGAAGGTGACAGAAGAGCTGCCTCAGAGTCTTTCCCTATACATTATTGAAAAGGTTTGTGGACACTGATGTTCTTTTCATGATAACTCAGCACTGGATCTGAGATTACATATTCTGTCTTCAATAAATTTGCTTGAATGTATTTTTAATTGTTTTAAAAACAGGTTGGTAGTAAGTGGAAAGAAAATAATAAAGTCTCTGAAATGCATTTGAAGATGAAGCCAAATTAAGAGAGCATAAAATTGCACATGGGGTTCTTTGCTTCCATCTCTGGTATGCACCAACTCCTACTCATCACACTTGCAACTTTGAGACCTGGCCTGTACGAAATGTGCCCCACAGCTGTGATGTATAGATGTCCACACATCGCATGCCTTACACATTCCTTTAGTACTAAAATGTACTAAAATTAACCATAACTCTGACCTCAGTGAAATCCTCTTTTGACAGAGGCCTGTCAAATATTGTGCTATTTGTAGTCTGTGGTGCCATAGGTTCTCTCGTAGGTCAGCATGGGAGATAAATGTAATTACTCACTCATCATGTTTAAAGTGTTTTGATCACCTTATTCATTTAGAAGCGTCACTTCAAGATTATGGCAGCTCAATATATTTTCTTGTAGAACAAGCTGTGGGGTAGATTGGCACGCTTGCAGTATGGATCTGCCAGCACAGGCATGCTGGTCAGGAACCCCATCTCTTGCTATTGTGTAACCAACTACATGAGCTGAAATCTGTACCATAGATAGGTCTTTAGCCTGATCTGATAAAAACTCAAGATTTTTATCCTTTAGTCTCGAAGAATTTTATAGTACATAGAAGTGTTGTCCTGTTGGATCCTAGGGAAAGATAATTTTCATTGATTTCATTACTTAATTTCATTAACCAGGGCTAATTAAGTCCTAATTATAGTTATTCACCCCAGGTGTATGAAGAAATGGTTCCCAGTGATTGGGTATATTTACTAACAAACAGAGATCACTCCCACTTAGAACTGTTCTGAATCTGACTTGAAGTTATGCTGTAAATTGATGTCACTAAAACGTTACTCTTGTTGGGTTTGTGTTGTTCTTGCTTATAAGGCTTGATTGAGGAATATAAATACTCACAGAGTTGACCACACTAAACCCAGGCAACCCTTTGCTGGATAGTCTTTTGATGCTACTGTAATAAATAGAATCATTAATGAAGACAAATATCAGCATCTGTACTCAGTCCTTGTTGCCTCCATAACGCTGCCGGAAGACTGGTGTACTCTTTTTCTGGTTGCTCTATCTATAGCATATGCAAGTAATTGAAATCACTTTTGAGAAGCATTTCAAAGTATTTATGTTACATGACCCTTAATGCATATAATCTGATTAAAAAAGAAACAAACAGCCTCTCAGCTATCATCACTTCCCTCTATAAAGTCTGCAGCCTGCATTTCTATGTGCAAGTGGCCATTTTGCTGCAGAATTAGCCACCCGGGGCTAAATGTGCGTATGTTGTGCATGGCTAGATTTTGCTTGACACTTTTTGAAGTGTGGGTATCTGCCTGTCTGCTTTAGAAGAATTGTTCTAGGGTATTAGTCTTCTTATAGGATGAAGAATTGACCTTTCCAACATTTTAATGTATCTCTCACTGCTTGGTTGATAAGGGAAGTATCTTTCTGCTTCGCACCCGGTTTTATCTTTCAAGTTTTTGGAGACTTTTTTTTCTGCCCTACTCTTTGCAAGGAAGTAAGAAGTGTGACAGAAAGGTGTGATTTTTAATTTACACCAGAGTTCTCAACAAATAATGACTTTTCACACCCTGTTCTTGTTGCTTAGCCTGGGGGAGGAGTTGTATGGCTACTGTTGTCAAATCAAATTAAATCCACTCATGTAATTCAGAAAGGCATTCCTCTTAAACTTAACCCTTCTACGTTGCTGAAGTCGATAGGCATGAGAGTGTAGGCTGAAGTGTGTGTCTTTTAGAGGGTCTCTGCTGTTGCAGGATGAAAATGGAAATGCTTTTATTCAAGGAGGTTTTTCTCTTTTTTTTTTTCCTTTACCTTTGAGCACAGATGCTGATGAGTTTTGTGAGGGTGAATCCTCGTGTTAGTCTGGAGTTTGCTACAGGCTCAGGGTATGTTTGGCCAACGATGCCAGACACTTGTATACTTGTCTGAAATACTGACTCCAATAATGTCGTTTTGCAGTGGCTTGCAAGCATGGCCATGGAGCACTTGGTGCTCCTTTAGGTAGTAGAGCTAAAACACATTAATAAGAAAATTCTCCTCAGAGATAGTTTTCTGCTACTGAGAATTTTGCAGTGCGAAACAAGCTGTGTCTTTATAAGCAATCTTCCTCTGGAAAGGTCGCTGTTGGTTTTGGGATGTGTTGCACTCCCCGGTCATCCGAGGGAGTCCTTCAGGCAGGGGGCACACGGTATGTGCAGGATTCATCCAGAGGGTGGATGCACGCGTCCCGGCTACCCCAGAGACTCTGCGTTCTCAGGGTGCCCACTGCATCCTCCCAGGTACCACTGGAGCCTGGAGAAAGGAACCAGCAAATAAAAGGAGGAGCGGTCTCCTCCCTTTCACCTTTATTGTCCCTGTTGGTAATTCAGGGTTAAGTATTTGCTGGGTACCTGCCCTGCGAGATGGTGCAGAGAGGGTTAAGGTGCTTGACTGACTATAAGCATGTATGTGACAGACTCTTATCTGATGGTGGGGTGGTTTGCTTTTTTTTCCTTCTGTAAAATGTCAGCCATTTCCTGATGAGCCTGATGGTGGTGGTGAATTTCACACCTTTTTTCCTCTCTGTGTGGAAACCTGGGTGTTAATGGTACCGGAGAAGGTCGTGTTTTATAAGGAATGAGGCTGCCTCAGAACAGAGGGAAACCAGGGACGGGAGAGGAGGTGAGGAAAGGGATCCAAGGAAACTGCCAGTTACAAAAGGCATTAGCTGGATTATTTTGCACCATTTTTATTCTGAGCATGGAGATATATTATTTGCTAAGTGGTTTTTTTTTGCTATGAAATGCTGGAGTTCGACTTAGAGTTCAGCATAAAAATAACCCACTCTTTTCATTTCACAGGGAAATTTAGCATTGCAACAACTGAAGATGGAAAATTGGTCGGTTGAGCAAGTCTGCAACTGGTTGAAACAGAGAAATTTAGGAGAACTAGTTCCTAAATTCCGTGGTAAGCATTTTTGTTGTTTGGGGGGATGGGGGTGGTGTTTGTTTAGTATTTCTTGCTATGCATTTAATTGGCACTACCTACCTTGTTTTGGTTTGGGGCATGTGTGTATATGCTAACTTCAGACTTTCATAGAAATTTATTAGGGTGAGAACTGACATAGATCTGATAAATCAAAATAAGTGTACAGATTTTTTACAGAGTCTCTGAGAAATCCTGGGGGATGAGATTAAGCCTGTGTATAAATAGAGACACCTCAAATCAGAGCTGGCAGTTTAAAAGTCTTGATAGGGCCTATTCTATGTTGTATAAATCTTTTGAAATAATGCAAATGTAGTGTTTAAATGTTTTACATCTGAGTGTATAAACACTGTACAGAGGAGTGCCTGAGAAACTGTTATATGAACAGCCTATTTCTTGTGTATTCTGTTAAAAAGCTTGATTTCCTTCATCAGCAGGTAGCAGTCTCCTGTGGTTCAAGCAAGGCCTGATTTAAAGCATTAAAATAGTCACCAAATTGCTTCTGTATATTTCAGACTTGGCTTTTTGTCAGGGGAAGGTATCTGCCCCGTGATTAGGACTCCTGGCTCTGCTTGGGAACGGATGGTGGCAGCTGAAGACGACTGTCAGCAGTACAAAGCATCCTTACCTTTGACTTGTCTTTCATCAGCATGTTTTTAGGCGTATAGAATGTAACTGTAGCTATAAAGATGTTTTACAGTAATTTTTTTATCCTCTTGAATCTGCAGAAGAAGAAATAAGTGGAGCAGCCCTTCTGGCTCTTAATGATCGTATGGTGCAGCAGCTGGTGAAGAAGATTGGGCACCAGGCAGTGCTGATGGACCTGATTAAAAAATACCAGCAACAGAAAAGTGGGCTGGAATCCCTTACATACTGCTGCGAAACAGCTTCTCAAAAATTTCCAGAAGTAATCAGTGGGTGAGTTTGCTCATGGCACAGCAAATATCAGTCTAAGTGTAGTGTTCTTTTCATGGCATTTTTAAAGTGGCATTTACTAGCTCTTCAGCTGGTTTTTATAATTTGAGTATCTGTAACGAATGTGGAATGTAAAATTAGATCATTGCCTTGAGGTTTTAAACAGGGCATCAACATTCCTAAACTACACCATTAATTAATTTAAACCTTTCTTCATATCCAGTTCTAGGACCTAATTTTGGATGAAGCACTGTCAAACTTTCATTATAGCTAAAATTTCTCTGGTTACAATATTAAGCTTTTGAAGAACTTACTTTTAAATGCTTTCAAGTCTTGGAGTAAAAGAATGATTTAGCCAGAGATAGTATTTATGTCACTGGTGTATTGAAAGTCAGTTTATCAATGGAAACTCTTGATTTGGTCCAGATGTAAGCATTTAATAAGGCCACAGTGGGATTATTGAAATTTACTGTGAAACTAGGTAGATTTTTAGGAAACAGATTCCGGGGAGATTGTCCTCAATGATTGTGTCCTGGCTCTTGGCTGAGCAGGTTTTCTTTTTTTTGGGGGGTGTTTCTTAGGGGTGGGAGGAGCGGGCAGAGTTTGTGGGGTGTTTTCTTTGGGGGTATTTCGGTGAGGGGTTTGTTGGTTCTCCCATTATTTCCCTGCATTCTGACCTACTGTAAGTCTTGCAGGGTTATTTTTTTCTGAATGTCTTGGCTGAGGAGAGAAATCCTGACCCCTGAGTGGTCCCTTTTAAAACCAAGAATCCTGGCAGTAGAGAATAGCTTGCCATGGATGCAAAATGCTTTTTTTCAAAGGAAGGGACTCTAGCACTAAGGTGTCATTAGACACAGCAGGATTAATCCCAGAGGATTAGAACTGCAGAGTATTTGGCTTCATCCAAAAGGAGTCCAGGTTGTGCACTCTGAGGCAGTCAACAGCCCAAACAAAAGTGTGATAAACAGCAATGACTGAGTTATTTTCGCACAACTTGCGCTCATGAGCAGAATTGAACTGTTCGTGTAGATACATCCTCTTGTCCTTGTGGAAGTATTTGTGAAACTCCTTAGGTCAATGCTCCTGAACCTTTAGAGGGAAGGGGATTGCAGGAAGACCATGTCACTGCGTGCATGATTTATCACAGATCTGAAGCATGCAATCACAGCCAGTCTCAGTTCTCTGCACCAAGGGCCTGGCTATTTGATTTATAGGAAGCTCCTTCTTTAGAGGTAGAATAGATGTCTGCTGTGAGGAAGACTACTGTGTATGGGTCCTGTACTTCATCTAAAATTTTGGGTGCACCATAATTTCACCAGGGTGGTTCAGAAGATGATGTCCTTTTTTTTTAGGGCAGGTAGAATGTTGCTTTGGATGTTAAACTTTCATCCTTGACTTTGTCAGGGGTGTTTGGATAGACTGTGTCTCAGATGTGGCTGCTCCCCATGTGCTTCTCAGCTCGTTCAGGTTAAGCTGTGCCGTCCCACAAAGAGATGCAGTTCCAGTAGCATGCGAGCAACACCTTTGCTGTGAAGTTCTGCAGACTTCAAAAAAAATTAAATGCTTAAAATATCGAGTGTTAGTGAATATAATTTACAATAAATTCTTTCCCTATGTAGTCTGCTTCCTGGAAAATAAGATGCTGGTATCCTTCTATTTACTGGGAAGTTGTGTAAATAAGATGCTGTTCCTGAAATATTTTCTGTGTCATCAAGAATGGCAGAATAAAATCCAAGCGTGTTTAAGACTCATTCAGTCACGTATTTTAGGAGGAGTAAAAAGTCAATATATTCTGTGCAGTCTAGGGTATGAAATTATGGAAAAGCTCCTGTAGTGAAAAGAGTATTTTGTTACAAAACTAGAAGTTGTATCCTCATATGCGGGTAACTGTAACTCTCCTTTCTTAACACTGCAGTGCTTGTCTTAGTGATGTAGTTCAAGATTATTTTTGTCTGTTCGGTACATCTTGAACAAAATCCTGTAAGAATAATTTCTTTTGATCTAGTTCAAAGGACTCATGACTAAAGTGTACAAGACATTGTCTTGAGCAAATGTAAAATTTGTGATTCCAGTAGTTCACAATATCTATGAACTCACATTTCCTCCATCGCTCAGTGATGTTAGGCTGAATTACAGTGAGCAGAGAAACCATGCTAAAGTTTGCAGTTAGTAGCATCCACAGCTGGGTGTGTGGTCCCACAGTGCCAGGAAACAATGGTGAAAACTGAATTTGCACACCCCTAGCCCCTATCATGCAGTGCTTGAGCCCAGCTGAAAACCAACCATCTTTTCTGTTTTGCAGAATTATTTCTCAGTAAGGCAGTTCCCAGAATTTTGCTCACCCTGCCAAGGTGGAGAGGGCATGGCTCAGGGTAGGGAAGAAAGCATCATCATCACAGTCTCTTTCTGGGTCAGCTGAAGTCACCGTGGATCTTCCAAGAGCTGTCAGCAGTCTTTCCCTATTGTACTTCTCACGTGAATGCTATCTCCAGTGCTTTTTGGTGCACTCATGGCTGCCACCCCTTTATTCTGGTGTCCTCAGCTCATCCTCTGACTGCGTGTGAATTGTGCTGAGCTCACCTCCCTGCTAGAAACTGAAGCAAAGTCCTTGGTTGGACATGGGATTTAGAGTGAGGAAAGCTGAACAATTTCTATGTGGAAGTAATCGATTTGTGAAAGGACACCTGACGTGGCTTACATCTCCAGCAGTTTGGATTAGGACACAGAAATAGCATCTTGTGTCTGTCACTGGTTCGGTGGAAGTGCTCTTGGTCACACAGAATCTGTGCTTATGTGTGTGTGAGGAGCTCACACAAAGACATTACCAAGTAAATATTAAGATGCTTTCACAATCAATTGTTCCTAAGAGCCACACAGAGAACATAAATGGGGGGGGGGAGTGGTTTCTTTAGCTGCATGGCTGAAAAATATTGATTCATGGAAAGAGAGAACTCCCCTTATAAATTTGACAAACTTTAATGTCACTTCCAATAATAACCTTCTGTGTGTTGAGTGCAGCTGAGGCTGGAACAGTTTCTAGAGCATCTTAAGAGTTCAGATGTTCTGAAGAGAGGATGTTTATGGAGAAAAAAGAAAAAAGAAGTGTTTTATGATTGCCGTGAGTTCTTGGCAGCATAACAGTATCCCTTATCTTAGCTCCGCCTTTCCTCCAGTACAGGGTAAAACTGCTCATGTTGGCTTCTATCAACACATCTACCGAAAGAAGAAGTAACAGGAATTAGGAGGAATGAGGAGAGCGAGAAACAGACAAAAAGGTTAAATGGAAAGCAGTGATTTGGACTGACACATAGCGAAGTGGGTATCTAGAGTTTTTGTTGCTAGTGATGATCTAGAGTTGGAGCAAATAACCAGGAACAGCGGACTGTAGGACCAGGTGGCATTCAGAGATCTTCTAGAGTGGCTGGAGTAATGCAAAGCTGACTTGAAGCTTTTGAGTTAACCTCCAGAAAAAAACAACTTTTCAAGGTTCTGTTTATACAGAAACTGTCTTTAAATTCTGTGTAATTAGCCCTTTCAGCCCACCCCTTGCATGTTGTAATGGTTAGTTTTTCCCAGAGACTAGGAGATGCCAGGTTATGAAGATGGAAGTTACCCTGCAACTTGGAGAAGGCTGATTTTCTTGGGGTTTGAAACTGTGTAGAAATTAGAATATCAGCAGGCAGTACTATTTACATTTGTCCTTTTAATATGTCAGTTTGGTAATTGAACTGAGAAATTAAGAGACATCAGCATCACGTAAAATAATGACTATTCAATGTGTTAATTTTTCACCTTTTCTATTTCTGCCACTTGTATTTTAGAACCCTGAAGTTCTTTTCTATAAGCTGCACAAGACCTGACAGTGATTTTTTTTTCTTTCTTCTTTCAGGGCTACTGACAGACAGATGTTAAATTCTTCTGGTCCTGTGGAGCAGAAGAAATATCTGTGTTCAGCTGAAAATGAAAAAGGACTAATTGATCATAGAGTGCTAAAGCAAAAGTGAGTTTATAATATGTTCATTTAACATTCCTTACCTTTTGAAAATTACAAAAAAACTTCTAGTTGCTTCATTTATACTTTACAAAAAGTGATCTTAATTACTGGAGGTCAGGTTCAGGTATATCCTGGTGTATTTAGAAAACAACGAGAACAGAAATTTATTAGTATTTGACTGAACTAAATAGCCCGATGGTGTTTCCATCCTCAGTCCTCGCTCACTGTTCCATGTTACCTCATGCAGAGGGCAAGATACAGGTTTGTCTTTATTTATCTGATTTTTCAACAGCAATCTGGCAAATTAGTCAGTATAGAATAGAATATGGCAATTCAAAATATTGTGTGCCTGAGGCATCTTTAATATAGCACTTGGGAAGGTAGGCATGCTGGTTCCGTTTGCACACTCGTTTTCCTTGGTTATCAAAATATGCCTCCCTAGAAACTGGAGGCAAGACAAGGTGAGGGGTTTTTTCTCTTTTTTTTTTTCCTCCTGCTCATGGTTTTCTTCTTTGATATGGGCAGTCAGTGTTGAAAGAGAATCCTGTTCCTCTTTCAAGGCAATTGTTTTCTTGTTTGCAAAGCTTTGTCTGCTTATCATTATCTCCCTTTATTTCCACCTGCTACAACTTCTTCCCCTGCCATGCTTCTCCGTAGATATGATTTAATGCTTTTAGAAGTCCTGGTACTTCTGTTTTTAAAAGAACATCTCAAAAACTCCAAAGATCCTGTCAGCCTTGTTATCAAAGAAACAAATCACTTGAACCCTTGGAATAAACCACTAATATGATCCTGCTATGTTTAGCTTGTGCCTCTAAAGGATGCTTATTTTTAATTAATGATGACTAATTTGCCTTGTGCTGTATAAAGAGTTTTAAACAGGTTGTGTGAATCAGAGTAACCTTTACACAATGTACAGTTTAAATTATTGATATTTGACCAGGATTACACTTGTATCTTCTGTCTACTCATTCATTTCATCCAATCTGAAAAATTTACCATTTGTGGATTGATTTTTAGGTTTGGTTTTGGTTTTTTCTGTTTGTTTTTGTGTTTGTTTGTTTTAATGTGTGTGTGGAGTTGGGGTTTTGTGGTTTGGTTTTGGTTTTGTTTTTCCAGAAGACCCATGGAGCCACAGCTTCAATAACTGTGTGATTTTGCTGGAAGTGGATTAATGGGTGCATTTATGGATTATTAATGCTGGTGAATTGGCTCCAAGTTTCTCTGTGTTTCCTGTGTAGGTAGTCCTAACAATTGTGTTAAATACACTCTTCTGTATTACTAAATATTACCAAAATATCAAAGAAGATAGTTTATACACAAAAATAAAGAGTAAGTGGATGAAGCAATTGCATTTTTTTTTTCTTGTATTGAAATTGGGCATACATAAGACCAGATGAGGTTTGCAGCCTACTCCAATGGAATAATGTTTTGCTAGCAATGGCAGAAGTAATAACAGCCAATCTTTTTGTGAATCTCCCAAGAAGATTAATCTTAAAGCAGTGCCTGTCTGTGAAGACAATAAGATAGCCACAGAGGACAACTCAATAAATATATTTCCCATACTCCTGCTTTTCTGTATTGGAGTACTAGCAGTTTTATGGCTCCTGACAGCCTGGGGTTTATCTTGTTGCTAAGACAGAGGCTTTTATTATTTGCAAATACCTGATACTGCTGTGGAAAACCAACCTTTTATTGGTTGGTTTATATGTTCTGTCTGCCTTTCCTCAGCATATTTTCGTAGCAAAATGACGTCCTTCACGTATCCCTTTTCCACTGTTTCCACTATGATGGTCCAGCTGTTTTCCCTCAAGAGTGATGTCCTGGTACATGTTTATTTGTACGTTTATTTTTTCTATAAAAACCTGTTCTGTAGCTCTCAAGTGTTGTGTAACAGATTTACTGTCTGAATGCCTTGGAGTAATTTGCTCAGAGCACAAGCAGAATGACAGATCCTCCAGCCAGCCTCAACAGGTTTGGACTTCCCTGTTTGCTGTGAGTTCGGAAGATGTGGTCAGTGCCCCATTAAACCTGGGCCTCCTAAGTGCTTGTATACCAGTAAAGCTATTGCCAGCATTGACAGAATATTGGCGCTGGTGCCTGCATAAATTTGAGCTGATAGCAAGGACAACGAATTGGGATATTTACCTTTACCTGTACAAATTTGGCATCCATCTCCAGGATGTCCATGATGGCCTGCATGGGTCATTCATTTCCTCAGTGGAGGAAATGTCTTCAACTAGGGCAGTCCCACATCTATTTCGGTCAGGCTACAGCAACTGCCCCAACTGCTGGGTAGCTGCATCTGAAGTGTCTTTTAGTTATGATATGTCATTCTGCTAATGCTCTTTAGAGAGCTGCTTCCTTTGCTTCCCTAGTGCCTATACATCAGTATTGTTGGTCTATTTATCAGAAACACACTTATGCTTGTGATTTAAAAAAAAAGAAAAAAATTTAAAGGGAAAAAAGAAAAAGAGAAGCTGGCCTGAAAAATTGTCATCTAATCAATTACTTCAAATGATTTTGCTCCTTTTACACAGGAGAGAAATTATTACTTTTATATACATACACATACATACAAATGTAGCTATAATCCTACAATGAAAACTCACTAGGACTGTGCTTTTTAATGTATAGCTTAAGAGTTTCTTAGTTTCTGAGCAAAGACCTTATTCTTGGTATCATCAGAATTATTTCTGGTATATGTGATGATTTTTTTTCAGTTAGATGATAAGGACATGAAAAGCAAACTTAACAAAACCATGTTAAGTCTTTGACAAGGGTCAATAGTAGGAGAGAAGCACTACTTGTCTATTTTGTTCAGAAGTACAGATGTCAGATGCTACATTTGATTATACCTTTGGTATAACATAACAGAAAAATAATTTCATTTTTATGATTTCTGATAATTTCACTTCGGTTTTTATTCCATCTTCAGAAAACCTGTCTTATCTGTGAGTTTTGATTTGTTTTTTTCAGGGCTTGGGGGAGATGCTTTAAATTTAGGTTTCTAGTTGATGTGGATGCGAGAATTTCTGCCACTTTTTTGTGTTTTAAGTCCGAATTTCATGTCTCTCATTGCAGCAGGATACTTGAGAATACTAACTTAAAAGTTAAAAGACTTGGAAGACTCATAGAAATAGATAATGTCTGTGTTTGTTGCCTCAATGTTTTGGAAGCCAAGACAACTGGACTCATGGTTTTGGAGCACTTCAGGTCATTGGAGCCAAATTTATTGACATAGTGCTGTGAGTTTTCCACGGAAGTTTGTGGGGAAAAAGGAAATAAATTGCATATCTTCTTGCTTCCACACCAGAAATGAGCCAAGTCTTACAAATGACTTGCAGAAGACACTGACTGCATTGCCTTATTAAGGTCTAGCAAAGTCATAACAGCAACACAAGAAAAAATCCAAAAACCTATAAAATTCTTTGGATACAGTGTAACATATCTTACAGAGGGGAATATAAATAAACCCTGTTTCTTTTAAATGGCCTGATTTAGCTGGCAATTTTGTCAGTCAGATTCCCTAAGGAGCATTTTTTTCCCCTCTCTGCAACCCACTGCTGCTGCCCTCGCATGAGGTAAAAGTGCAAAGCCTTTCCTTATGTGATGCAGCTCCTCAGACTGTCAAAAAATCTGGACTCCTTCTAGAAGAAGGTTGTGTCTGCATCTCGCAAAGTTTTTTGGAAGCAGATTAATTTTGTCTGTAACTTTGTGCTCATACTGAACGTGATGTTTTCTACAGAAAGGGTACTGCAGGGAAAGTTGAAGAGTTGCTCTGGGAAATGGGCGGTTTTGGCTCATCTGACAGCACCCGTACCCCAGCCTTGCTGAAGTTAGCACTGCTATGGGTAACTTCTTTTTCAGTCTGAAGGATACCTGCCCTTGTGTTTAGTGGGAACTAAAAAATACAAGACATCATCAGGCATGAGGTAGACTGCAAATCCCAGGCTTTAGGGAATAACTGGGAAACCTTGCATTTCTGCTCAAAAGTTGGAAATGACAATGAAACATTTAAAGAGAATGGCACGAGGATCTTTCGGGCACCGATCTCAGAACTGGGAATAGCAAAATAGAGCCCTTTTTTATCTGACTATTGAGAGGGAGAAAAGTTTCATTTGATATTTCATCTTCTGTCATAATTTCTTCCTTTTGATGAAAATAGCCTTTGCAACCTTAAATGTTGTCATAAAGTTGAAAGCATATTATACATGTCTTAGGGAAATGGAACATTTTTTACAGCTGGAGACTTTTCCTTTCCTTCACATCTGCAAGTTCCTTATTTTCTCCTCTATTTCTTCCTCGGATTTGTTGACATGGAGTTTCTTCCAGACTACAAACCTTCAGACCTGAGTCTCTTGCTGATGTCATGTTGACATGTGAAAGGTTAGACCTTCATTTGTGAATAATGGGAATCTATTGAGGCTTCACCCATGTGCTGAGTTTTATGTGGATATACCAAAAATGGGAACACCCCATTGATGTCAGCAAATTTCTTCTTGATTGCCATGTCCTCTAAGTGTGATCTGAGCTGATATAAGATATAGCAATGGGTGCCTGGCTCAAGGACTTCAGCAGACAATAAGAAATGCTTGTGGCACACAGCCCATTTATGTATGTGCTCAGTTAGCCTTTAAATCACATTTTTCTCTAAATGAACTAAATAGATGCAGGCAACTGATCCTTCTTACTAGCATGCTCAAGAAGCTTAAAAATAACAAAGTCTTATCATGATCTAGTATTTGATCTTTTTTCTAGATGTTCCTTGTTTTCTCTATGGCACTTCACACAGCTATCTTGATTGAGTTGTCTGTATTGATACCAGGATTATTTTTACCGACTTGTTACAGCTAATTCAGGTAGCTCTGTGTGTCTGTGTGATGTTGCACAGGACACTGAACTTGGAGAGATGATGCTGTGTTTACTCCCCGCTCTTCTCTCCAGTGTAATATAGAACTGTCACTGAATGGTCTGGGTGACACTGCAAGTGTGTAACTCCTTGGTTTTTTGTCAGTAAAACAAGGTATTCCCTGGGATTAGGGATGCCAGTGCTTATATGATTCAAATAGATGGGTCTTTGGGGGTTCTTTGTGGGGTTTTTTGGTGTTGGGTTTTTTTGGTTTGTTTTTGTTTTTTTTTTTTTTTTTTTTTTTGGTTAGTTGATTCGTTTGTTGTGGGGTATTTTTCCATCTAAAGAAGACAAATGGCTCCTCCCAAAATAACGCTATTTTATAGCTTCATGTCTCAGTAAACGTGCTGTGCAGGAGCAGTGTAAGGTTACAATGGAGACAAAGAAGGAAATAGCTGTGTGAGACAGGACTGTGACTGAGCACATTAAAGTAGCAATCTACGAAAGATGAGTGGTAAAAGCTCTGTGAATAATTGTCTCCTTGCTGAGGAGAAGCTTCTCAGGATGCAGCTCTGCACTGCAGCTAAGCATAGAGAGAGCAGCTTCCTTCATCTGAATTGGCATTTGTTTCACCTCATGAGAAGCCATTTTGGGGACTTAAACTGTGAGCAAAATAAATGAAAATAATAATTAAGAATTTTGTCACTGTAGCTCCTTGTAACTTGCTGCAGGATTAGAGGCTTCCTAGTACCAGTAAGAAAGGGGTGCAAGTAAGTCAGACATGTGACAGCAGAGAAAGAAGGAGACTGAAATTTTGGCAGAGCTGGCCATTGGATTGATTTAACTGTAGAATCGGAAGTCTCAAAAACTGAGAGACAAGAAAAAATGTAACTTTGAGATTTTTTTTAGTTTGGGGGTTTTTTTTCAGTTTTAAGATTTTGATCTTATTTCTGCCTCAGGTTAGCTAAGAGAGGTATGGCTAGAAACAGGCTATATATGTTTGTACCTAAATCTCAAAACTGTATGTGCACTGGGATTTATGTATAGAGCCAAGACCTCCTTTAATTGTGGAGAGTAGCATTACAGCTGAACTGAACTGTTCTTTTAGTTAAACAAGTTTGCATGTGAGCATTTCTGAGGATAAAGTTTACGTGGAGTTGTGTCTCTTTTCAAACAAGCTTGTATTTAATTGTGAAATATTACAGCACATGTTTAACATGACTTCCCAAAAGTGATGAGTCCAGCTAAAACTGGCAAAATACGTAATCTCATGCACTGTACAGACGAGAGGAATTTTTGGAGCTTGTTTGGAGGGCAAGGAATTATTTTGTGTTAGGTAGGGCTGAAGGTAAATGAAATTTGGAGTATTTTTGTTGTAGTGGCAAGTGTGAGGGGACTGGCGGATGGGAGAGTTGCCATGATTCCCTGGTTATTAGTCTTCCAAACTGCAAGAAAATTTTATTTTCTCAGGTGACTTTAGTCCAGGGTGCCCAAATGGAACCTGCTTAACCTTGCCACTTTTTGAAATGGCTTTTCAGCTTCACTGGTATTACCAACAAAAGGAATTCCAGTGCTGCTCAGATAGCAGTACTGTAAATTTTTAACTTCAGTCCATTTTTGAGCTAGTTTAAGTGGTAGCTTGTTGAAAACAGTACGTAGTAACTTGCAGCCTGCGTGCTACGTCATTTTCATCAGTAAAGTTGGTGAAAGGACAGAATGCAAACTTAAAGGCTGGGGAGCTGCTCACTGACGCTATGTTGAACATCTGCACTTTGTTTGCATAGGAGAGATTTCCAAGTGATTTCAGAATCTAAGTTGAGTTTTATTTCCTATTTGTGTATTAATTTACCACCAAAAAAGGACATGAATGTGTCTATGTGGATATGTTTCCTCTTCTTGCACAAATTTTCCTTCTTTTGAGACTTCAAAGCACTAACAGAAGTTCACTGCACTTTGCCTCTACTGTTAACCATCTGTGTCCCACAAAATCTGGTGAGCTTGGAAAGACAGCAGGCTTGACCATTTTGTGCTTGTTTTGCATGGGGAAATGGTAGTGCTGTGAGTACTTCTGCTGCTGTTAGGAGCAGATGACAGTACCTTTTTTTTTTTTTTTTTTTTTTGCTCAGCACTGCATCATCATTTATAGTATGGCTGGGGTTGGTGCCGTTATATCATGGATGTAGAGTTTTTGATAGCCCACAAACTGTGTTTAAAGATCCCAAGGTGGTGTGGCAGCATAACCAGGTCAGAAAGGGTGAGAGTTACAGTCCAACCTACTCAAGAAGGTATTGAGACTGTAACTGGCTATTGGGACTCATTTTTCCCTGTGTTCTTTTGGAATTAGGGCTGGGGCAGCCAGTGATAGCCTGCTGCAGGCTCACCCCAGCTTGGGTGTGACATCTGTAAACAGTGGTCATGGTGTTCTTGTGAAGAGCTGCTGGGCTGTGTCTGCTTTGTTTCCTGACATGTTCTGATGATAACTGCCTTCATCCCTTCCCTTCCCTGTGGGAGGACAGCCTTAACTAACATCATGTATAATATTTTATTCAATTAAGGTGTTGGTTTTTTTTTTACTAGAGTAGGAAACATATTATAAATGAAGATAGATAAAGATATTTTGCAACAGTAGCAAGCCCCC
Source organism: Oreocharis arfaki (assembly GCA_013398015.1). NCBI lineage: Eukaryota > Metazoa > Chordata > Aves > Passeriformes > Paramythiidae > Oreocharis > Oreocharis arfaki. The sequence goes on along the minus strand of VZRR01005165.1, from coordinate 98,651 downwards.
AGTGGCTTCTGCTCTGCTTTCTGTTAGAAACCACCTCCTACTGTCTGCTGGTTACAACCCTTCACGTTCGACATCTAGCTTTTTAACTCCGTATGTATTGATCGCTGCTTTTGTATGTATTCTTTATGCAGAAACAATGGCAACAGGCCTTGAATTTCTATAGCAGTAACTTTCCCTTGTGTTGAGTTCTTCCATGTATTTCTCTTTCCCTCCTGCCTGCATTTCCATAGAAGAAAGACGTGATCATGATGATAGAATCTTTTCTTTTACAGAAAAAATCTGAAATCATTTTTTGCAAGATACAAGACATTGCAGTGGACAAGTTCTTATGCTTTGCCAGACTTCCCTTACGATGTCAAGTGCATCTTAGCAGAAAAAAAATGTCCTGATCACAGTATGAGAATAAGGATTATTGAATTTTTACAAGCAGACATGACCAAATACCTAGAAGGATCATTGTAAGTAAACACCATTAAATTTATTTGGTGGAGTTACTTGTTGTCTGCAGACATAAATTTTCAACTGGATGTAAAGCCATTCTCTTTAATATATTTGCTTAAGTAAAGGAGGCTAAGGGCCTGAAACCTACTGAAAACAATAGAAAGATTTCATGCAAGCCTTTCAGATGCGCCCTTCGTTATTTGGAAGGCAATTGATTGCCTGAGAAACAGTCAGTTTAATGTAGACCAGAATCGACTCCAGTGTTTAATACTGTCTAGAAAACCAAATAATTCTTTTGCATCTCCATCTTGTTTGCACAGGTATCCGAACAGTCAGCAATATAACATTGTTGTCAATGCTCTGCTCCAGGCATACCCGTTCCTTGATGAAGATGGAAATGGCTTTGTAAGTATTGTGGGCTTTTTCCACATAATCAATCACAAGAAAATAATTTAGTTCAGAGGAAATCAATATCAATTTCTTATATGCTGGCTCTATTCAGAGCACACACACTTGGCTGTGTTTGGCAAATCACATTCTTATTTCATTGTGTTAATTAAAGATTAATCCAGGTATAGCCATACCTCAAAGCTACCATGAAATCATGCAGACCTGTACATGAAGTCTCTGGTTGCTTGTTGGGTACATTTCCTTTCTGGGCTGATTTCTGCCCAAGGGTAAAATGAAATCTGATTTATTTCTGTTTTTGAAAACAAAGAAGACAGCTCTTTAGAAAATTGTCTGTATGAAGACTGACGTGACTGATGCTCTTGCAGTGTATTATAATCGTTTGTGTGCTAGATATGAAACTGCAACATGCAGTAATACTAGTGGTTTAAGGAATCTAGGTCTAATTCTAAAAAAACATTTAAAAACAATTTTTGGAATATCAGTGGGGGGGATGACAGAAAGCAGTGGAAGGAGATGATTTAAATTTGAACTACATTTTTTTCACTTGTGACCCAGAATATCTGTCTGTGGTCTCAGAGGACAGTGGTCACCTTTTCACTTCACATCATTGCTTTGCCACATGATACTTTCATAGCACCTTGTAAAAGCTTGTGAGCCTCAGTGGGGACTATTAGCTTTGAATGTAAATATATATCTCACATGCCATTGCTGTAGAAAGTAAAATAATTTTGGGAATTAAACAAAAAGTTGGTAACTATTCTAGTTCTCCCCTGAGCCCAGGCATTGTGGAAGGGAAGGGACTAAGGAAAACAAACACATCTCAAAGAGAAGAGAGGGAGCAAAAGGACCAGAGAGAAACAGTCGATCCTCATTTTTAATCAGGATACCTCTCTGAATACCCCAGTGGGGTCCTTGAGCAGGGTCCTGAGTAATGCTATGGCTTCATCTGGCTCCCTTTAGGAGGAGCAGCTGGAATGATATTCAACTTGGTCCAAACACAATTTTACAGCCTTTCATTTTTAAAAACTGTTTTTAAACAGAGATTCTTAAGCTAGGTTTTCAAAGGGCTTTAATTGAAGTAGGACCATAGACTGGGTGAAAGTACTTATAATTCTGTTCTTTGGGAAATGGTCATTACCAGCCAAATGGATGGCAGAATTGGTGCTAGAAGTTATGTGATAGGGCAGAGATTTCAGAGTGGTTGTTCTTTATCTTTTGATCTTTTCCTTATGCTTACTAGAAAGTGTATCTGGCAAAAACTGCAATAAGTAAGAAAGAAAGCTGGAATTAGCAGTTTCCAATATTGCTAGTCTAACACTTTCTGAGCCAGCCCCTCTCCATTGCCGGGGCTGAGACAGGAAAAACTGCACTAAAGGTGTATGCCTGCATACTTAAGTTTGGAGGAGGGCGTGAGAATGAATTACTATTTTTATTTGCCCTACTGTTAGACATTCTCTTCTTCCTTCATGATCATAAATGCTATAAATTCTTTCTTTTTCTTTATCTGAGACAGTTGTGTGTTACATCAGCAATAGCTTAAAACAAACCCTACAACATATGCATAACTACTTATCACAAGACTTGCAGTAAAATTGAATTCATGTACCTTTAAGAAGCAAATGAACAACAACAAAAAAATTGGCAATAAGCATTCTTTCTTTTTTTTCTCAGAAAGGATCTTCAGCAGGTCAAAAAAGCAAAATTATTGTAGGCTTTTCTTTTAAAACTCCCTTTGGCTATCAAGGGATGATAATTTTTGCTTGCTGTTCCTGATAATAATATTAAAATGTAAGATGTAAAATATTGATTACTGAGAGATTTTGAATACCTTAAGTTGTTTAACTTTAGTAACTAAACAATTGTTATTATTACAGTTTTTTAAATAGTACATTGAAAGTATTTAAGAAATCTACCATCAATAAAGTTCAGAGGTAAGGGAGACTGATCGGTAAATGTAAAAAATTAAAACTAATATGAGAGTAGTATTTTAAGCAAAAATGCTAGTTACATTCCTTGTTAAATAGCATTTATATATAAACTTCTGGGAACGCGGTTCATATAATGTTGTTTTGATGTCTACATTGGGAAGAGAGGAATAGCACTCTGTAAGTTCTTGTTGCTCTGTGGACTCCGGAGAGATCCTCAGGTAGCCAGCTGTGCACAGATGTCAGTGTCTGATAGATAACAACCCCCTTTCCATGTCTTGTAAGGCTGAAGGATGGGACACACCAAACGTGGCAACTCAGCTGGGCTGGCCTCTGAGAATAATGGTTTCCAGCAGTGGTAGTGTAATAAAGTTATTGCGGTCTATTTAGAATACCAACAATCCTGTTTTCAATTATCAAACTTTTAATTTCTTGTCAAAGTTACAGGAAAAAGAAATTGTTGCATGCATTTTATAAACCAAAAGGACTGAACAGAGTTTGCAGTACCAAGTTTTGCATTCCCTCTGGTGCTCTGGAGCTCACTTCTGCTGTTGAGTATTTTCCTTTCTGCCATGTAAAGTGCTCTATACCACAGTATTGTTAATGGCGTTCATTTACTGCTCATTATTTATTGCTGTGCTATGTCTCAGTTCCTGGATTAATTTTAACTCTAAAGTTATTCTTAAAAGGAAAGCAATTTCTTACCCTTTGGGGTGAAGGAGCAGCCACAGCATCTGCTGGGCTCTTCAGAAGGCTGTAGTAGTTCTTAAAGAGATGACCTGAGAAGGTCTATTGGTGATGTAACTTTAACTAGCTCACAAGACTTGCAGTTTAGAGCCCTTCACCAGAAATAGGTGTGTGTTGGCTGCTGGAAGGATGCAGCAGAAACTGTTCTGGGTTGCTCCCTGGCCTGTCTGTGTGGTGTGGCTGGGCAGGAGCAGGCAGCTGGGCTTCCTGGATGAGAAAAGGGAAAACTCATCCCATGAGAGATCTTGGAATTCCAGAATTAACATTTTCTTCTGGCCAAGCACAGAAAAAAAGAGTGTAAAGAACCTGATGTTCTTGATGTACATAGATGGAGAAACTTTGAGCTGTGAATGTCAGCACTTCTGTTGCAACATTTTTGCAGAAATGAAATGAACAACTGGAAAAGGGAAAGATCTGGCAAACATTGAGGAACAACGACAAAAACCAAACATATGAGCACCTAAATTAGCACCAGTATTTTCACGACAGGAAAAAAATTACTTGCAAAACTTTCAATTTTTCTGGTTTGTTTGTGGGGTTTGTTTCCAAAATACTGGACATAATTTACATCTCCAATTTATTTTAAACAAATAATTTTAATAATGTGTGTGTTATGTAGAAATATAGTCTAATATTTTCAGTCCCATACTCTTGCAATGAGAGGACATTAAAAAGATTTTCACATTTCAAGATCTATTAGTAGATTATTCCCAATTCCGTTTTATCGGTTAAAAATTTTCCCATTTAATTTTTCAGTATTGAAAAAAATATGCTTCTGTGCCATCAGCCCTTTTTCAAAGGTTATTCAGTACAACAGAGTCAGGACAATGATTATGATCCTAAATAAATTCATTTACGAATAAAGGCATGAATAAGCCACTTTCGTACTATGAATTTTAAAAGAATGTTATTTATGAGGTCAGTCTAGAAGCAGGGATTAAGAATTATCTGAAATTATAAGTAATAATTTAAAAAATAATTTTTTACTAGTAGTAAAACTCGTTTAAGAAGTCTGTGGAGTACCTGGAATTAAATTAATTCCAAAATAAACTTTTGGTAAGAGTGCTTTAAAGTGACTACCTAAGGAAATTTTCCCGTGGTATTCCCTTTTACTTACAGAACAATGCTATCCTAAACTAACATATGACATTTGAAAAAATAAAAATCGTCATTTAATTGTGAAATAGCTTATTAGATTTGTGATGTATGTTGTAACCAATACAACATTTGTAAGTTACAGATAAATAGTTTATATAGAAAAAGCCAAGGTCATAGGCACAGCAGTCAAAAGCAAATTGGCATGACGCTGTTTCTTGACGACTTGCAAGGTATCTATCTGTATTTGTCCATTTTACAAGGCTTAAACCCAACAATTTGGAAAGAATAATTTCTCCACTTTGTTTCAGCCAACGTTTTGAAAACCATATGATTTCAGGAAAACATGGCTAGAGGAAGGAAGAGAGAGAGGTCTCTCATCCATGCCACTTGCCAGTGGGCTTCGCATAAGCAGCTCGCTTGAGCTCGTGGCTGCCGAGCGGTGCCATGGTGCCTGTGAAACCCAGGACACCAGGGCTGACATGCCTGATTTATGTAACTGCTGCACACAAAATGAGTATTTGCTAGTAAATTATTGCTTTTAATCTGCATATAATCCTTTCCCTCCTATGTCAGATAGACACAGGCTAATCCTTCCACTCCTTTACCAGGAAGGTAAACCTTCCTGGGGTGGTGTTTGGGGGAAGCGGGGAAGGGCAGGGAAATTAATAGAAAATAAAGTTGTTGGTTCAAAAATGGCAACAAAAGCATCCTTTCTAGAGGATGCATTACTCACTAGGGAAAACACTTAAATGTTTGTGCTTGCAGTCTCACTCTGGAAATAAGTATGTGAGAAGGGACTTGGCTAATTTTATGACAATCTTATTACAGAAATAGGTTTAGTTGAAATTCTTAATTTATTGGGGGACTGGAGGATGAAACAGCTGAAAGTTTTGAACTTTGAAGGATATTTAAAGCCTTGTACAGGTGTCAGCAAATTCTTTTATGTGAAAGAATAAGCAAAAATATTTTCTAGTCAAATAAAGATTTTCAAAAGAAAGAAACTGTGTGGAGCTCAACTCCAGGGATGCTTAAATTGTCGGCTGCTAATATATTCTGGGATGATCATGTTTTAAAATATTATAACATCTGTTAAACACTTCAGAGAAGCATTAAACTAAGGATTTTGTTTGCTTCTTTCTTAGCAGCCTTAAAATAGCAAGCTAGGCATGAATTTTGCTAGGCATATAATGATAGGGTATTTGCAGCAATGCATAGGGCCAGAACTGTAAATGTACTTAGAGACCTTAATTGTTCAGGTGAACAAGTGGGATTTTCAAGGCATGTGGTCACCTTACTGCTTCTGAAAATGGTGCTGAGGTGTAATACTCATATTGAGGCTGTGACTATGGCTTGTGAGAAGACTGGGTGAGCAGTTGTACTCTATTTTTAATCATTATCTTTAGGTTGGTGGTGATGTGACTGGTGTTCTGGCAGAACCCTAAGCCTGAAGTTTACATACTAGAAATGCAGATGGGTGTTTTTTCCTTCCAGTTCTTGGATGTTCAACTGTGGCTGGCAGTAAGAGGACACTTCAGTAAGGGCAAATAGGTGGGTGGCAGAGAGTGTCCCCCTGGGAAGGGCACTCCTGCCCTGCTAGGCCCAGGGCTGCTCAACAAGAGCTGAAGTAGACACCACAGGGATTGTATTCTCATAGCTCTTCCACTATAATTTTTCACCATTAATAGAGGCCTTGCTTTCTGGATTGAGGGCCTGTAGGTCAGCTGGAACCTAGGGAGGTGGGAACAATAAGCTCAGCAGGAGAAATGTAAGGTCACACTGCCTTCACCACTATCTCTCAAGAGACGTTCTCATCTGTATCCTGGGAGTGAGAAAGGCAGGCATGTCAGACTCACTGCAAAGAAAGATACTGCACTACGTAGTCTACTTTTACTGAATTCTTGTCTACACCAAAGTTAACCTTACAAATCATGTGACTTTGACTAATAAATGACACCGTTTTGGTAAGAAATTGAGGGCAATCATTCTTCTGTTAATATTGTGGTTTAGCAAGTCAGTGGGTACAGGCTTGAGTATCGTATTAAGTGAGCACAATATTGGAGACAATTTTAGAAAATTAAGTAACAGATATTTGAATCTCTCTTTCCACATCCTGTTATTTACAGTCGCTTTTCCGACTAATTTTTGTTCCCTCTGACTGTTTAATACCTCTCAATAACAGGAATAAGCAAGTGATTTTCAGGAATGACGAAATTATTCAAAACTGCAGGTTGTGACTGCAGATGTGTTTGACAGCCTTGCTTAGTAATCGCTTCCCAGGGTGTCAATGGCATGGCAAGCTTGTTCCTGCCATGGGACATCCAGCTTTGGAATACATGCAGATGGGCACTGGTCCTTCAGGATGCATGAGGAAGTTGCTGTCCATACAATTTTCAGAAGAGACTTTTCAATAACTGAATAAAGAAGCACAAGAGGGTGACAGAAGCAGTGGGTCCATGTAAGCTCTGTCTTTGACTGCCAAGGAGTAGTGAATGGCTGCATTACACAGGAACTGCATCTGCTTGCAGTGCAGAAATGCCTTTAAGTTGCACTTTGCATTCCTTGAGGTGTCTTACAAACGCTAGGACCTACTTAAATGATCCTCTTAATTCAGCAGTTTTGAGTTGAGTTTAAAAATATACTTGATCCAGTGTAACTGTAGGCTCTCAGCAAAAGGTAGTGCTGCACAGTGTCTTTCCCATTCCCTTCTGTTAGATACAGTATTCATACAACTGTGCAACCAGTCAGATACTGCCAGAGGCAAAGGAAAAATAATGAATCAAACTAAAAAAAAAAAACCAAAAAAACCAAAACAAACAGAAGCGAACCACAAAAAATCCCCCAAAACCCCACAGCACAGTTTCTGTGGCATCTGTGAGCTGATCTGCTTCACTATGTAGTTTCACAACCTGATGGCATAAATGGAGCATAAAGTAAGAGCTGAGGAAGGGAAAACACACTGCAGTTTCTCTGGCAGCCTTGGGTAGATCTAACCCTTAGATTCAATTACTGTTATCCTCAGCAAGCCACAGCAGTGCCATTAGCCCAGCTGTTGGTTGCCACAGAGCCATTTACCACAGGTGCCTTTGTTTCCTTCCATCCTGAATCCACCGGTGGTGCCGCCCTATGAGCCTTTTTCTGCTTAATGGCAAGCGCTTATTTGTAGAGCTAGATGAAACAAAGTGACCTGCTTTAGGACGGGGCAAATTCTTGAAAGATACTTGTAATGACAGCTATTCCCCCACCCCCTCCCCCATGTAGTTGCTGTGGAAACGGGCCCTTAAAGATCGTTTCAAATACGTGCGGAGACCCATTGAAGATGATGAGCAAGTCCTGAGGAACAAATGCAAGTTTGGCCACAGGAGAGGACAGACCAGAAAATCTGCCTTTGCTGAAAATAAACTCGATGATGTCCAGGGCCAGGTAGAGGTAAGATTTTTGGTGCTTGACTGAATTCAGTCTTTCAGCTCCTCTCTTGATAGTAAGGCCACCAGGCAGTAAAGGGGACAATTGATCTCATCCCATTCAAACTCATTTTGTATAGAGCTTGCCATATGGCCAGACCCTTGGCTTTTTTCATTTCCGGAAAACTAGGTATCAACAGCAAAGCTAAGCCTGATACTGGATGCCTTGCACATTTGTTGTCGTTTAGAATTGTTGTAAGTTGGACAGAAAATACTGTCTTTTTTTTTTTTAATGCAGTATTTCTATTCTGCTTTTTGTTATATACCTCCAATTAGAGTGAAAAACAATAGAGGCTTATGTCAGCTAGCTGAAGCCTCTGTACAAATAAGAATGCGAAGAGGTATTTGAGCTTATAGCAAATGTCCATATCCTTCTGTCACCTTGCCTTTTGTTATAGAAAATCTGTTTGTGTTGATGTATGATATACATAGGGATGCTTACAAATCTACGCATGCAGCTGCTGTGTATTCTTTTAGTTGGACAATTCAGAGAGTTATCACTATCCAGTAAGTGTCTGAAGTGCACTAATTAATTTATACACTTTCATAAATACATTAAGGTTCCAGCTATGCTCTGCCAATGCTCCACATATTCTTCGTGCTGCAATTGAAACATGGTAAAATTTAAGCAATTGTAAGAATGTAGTAAAGAAGATATGTAGCTAGACATTTATCTTTAGTTTATCCATGTCCATCCTGTTGTTTACCAGACATTGCATTTAGGGAAGGAAGAATGGTTTATTGGATGCGTTTCTGCATATATTGCACTTGTGTTTGAAGGTAGCTGTAGTTTCCTATACAAAATGCAAATACGTGTTTGGTTTGGTTTTTAGAAATTTCAGTAATTTCTCTTTATTTCCTTTGGGTTAATGTGTTCAGGAATAAACACTTCTCTTCTTGTCTGCTTTAGTTGAAGGGTTTGCAGAATGTGTGAAGTAAGAAACCTGTAGCTTGGTCACAAAACAATAAACAGTCTCGCACCCAATAAAGAGGGAATTACGGGATCCTGGATTTATGTGCACATTAAGAGTTAGCCATCCTTTATCTGCTAAAGCTTGGAAAGGGCACATGTGGATCTTTTCTGTCTTATGAGCTCCTTGAGAAGGGCTTTGGAGTGATCCTGTAGGGACTGCATGCTAAACTTCATTTATCTGTAGAGAGGGTGTAACTGCACTGTGCTGTGTATCTGCAGACCAGGAATCACCGCTCTCTTTAACTGCATTGCCCGAGGCCATCACTGGTCACCCTTGTTTGCTTTAGAAATTGAGGAAGAATGTTACATCTCTTCTAAAGGCCTAAACCTTTTTTGCTAGCCTGAATGTCGTAAGCAAATTAAGGGTTAAACTTAAAGGAAGTGAGAGGACACTGAGTATCCCTAAAGAACTTTTCCTTTCATTCTCTTGTTTTCCCTGTGTCCTGAACACATATCTGTAAATAAAATACAAATATAAATGCAAGAATCAATATTTGTGAGCCCTACTAAGGCTTAAGAATGAGTTCCATAGAATTGAGGGAATCATAACTTCCCTAAATGTGTTTCTACATTGAAAGGAGCGATGTCTGACTCTGAGATCCTAAATTATGTCACTACATATGTGCAAAACTGAACAAAATGTTTAATATTATTTTTTAACAAAAGCAGTGTGGGATTTTTCATTCTGTGTATTTGGGAACACAGATAAAGGCACTTTCCTGCCAATCCTTGGCACTAATTGCTCTATGAAAACATAAACTGTAAACAAAATGTTTTAGTCTCAAAAAAGAAATATTTTATCTAGAAGCCAACACCACAGGCAAACTCAAATGATATTCAAATTACCATTAGCCAGATCGCCTTGTCTTCATCCCTTTTCCAAGACTGGGAGAATGAATCAGCCTCGGGTGAACTAGAAGCCAACAAGTCAGAATTAGTTACGGTAAAATGGGGGGAAATCAATTCCAGGTTAAGGACACCTTTGGAGAATAGTTAGTGAAGGATTCCTAGCCCCTTTGGGCCACCACACCCTCCTTTAGATAGGCAGAGCAGGACATTTAGGGCATTAAAGGTCAAAGCCGACTGGCAGAGCTATGCAGATGAGAGAGCACATCTGTTCCCGACAGATGACCTACTTACCAGCCATACAGCTGACTTCTATATCGAGCTTTAGTTTCTGAGCAGTCATGAGCTGTAACTCTGTCATGGGTGCTTTGTGTCAGTGTAGTTTTGGATTATCAATGGTATGAAACTGATAAAAAGATTATTCACTGATAGGAAATGTCTCACTGTTAAACCTGGCATTTATTTTTATATGTAAAGAGTAATGAAGTTATTACTACTAATAAAACCCTTAACCAATCTTTTTACTTCTTCGTGTGAAAATCCAGCTGCTTCCCAGGACAAGCCTCCTGCGATGTTTTGAGCCAGATGATGTCTGCCCAAGCCCATTACCTTCCAAGCAGGCATTCTTCCTTCAAAAGCAGCTGGAGTGTATTTGGCCTCCCATGCAGGGCATTGCTTCCAGGTGCAACATCTGTCTTTCTCCTCCAGTTTCTTTAAAACATCTGCTGATGTGTTCCCCGTTACAGAGCATTATAATCAAACAAGATTGAAGAGTAGTTACTCTTTTTCTAGTGACTGGCATCACATGAAAGGTCTTGAGCAACTGCAGGGCAGTAGGATGATGCTGCGTAAGCACATAAACCCATGCTGGCGGTGTCTGTCGCTTAAGGACATTTTTATTTAAATGATGCTCCCTACAAATATCCATCAGGTTGCACCACCAGAGAAAGAAGCTTGGACTGTGCCTGATAGACATAAATTTGAGCCTCCGTGTCTGAGAGATATTCAGAATTTTATCATGAAGGCCTCCATAAACAACAAATTTTATGGCTATGATGTGAGAATCCTCCTCAGTCATTTTCCACAGTCAGGCAAATATCCTGGAGATGCAGTAATCCAGGGGAGAGTGCTTTGTAATGATAATGACCTTCATCTGCTGCAAATGGAAGGTACTTTCCACAAGAAGGGTGAAAGTACATAAGAAAAGCAAGCCTGTCTCCCCTCTGCAGCCAGGGTGGGATTACTGCTAAACCAGCCATCCAGTGGCTTGTTCTGACTGATCTCCTTTTTTTTTTTCAGCATGAAAACCCCCTTTCTCTGCCCTAAGAACTTGTTTGGTTTACGGTCCTTCAGGCTACAAGAGAGACCACCTCCTGCCAGTTGTAGTAGGAAGAGCCCTAGACTTGGGGGAGCCAGGAGAAAAAGAAAGATAGGACCTTCCTGGTCCTTGGCCAAAGGATTGTCAGAAGTAAAAAGGTGATAGAGAGGGAAATGGGGTTAGAGCTGATGATTGGCTTGCACACCTTGAGAGCTTGTGACTCAAACACTATCTTAGTCTTCCCAGGGGTAGTGACCAAAGAGCAAATTGTCCCTTTCAGAACTTTAAGCTTGGAAATCTTGTCAGTCTTGAGCAGTGCTGTTCATGGAATGTGTGACTTCACGATCATTTCAGTTAGCTGAATACAGAAATGAAAAAGCCCACAGACATCTTGCATGGCTCCACCTGCCAATTCAGAAAGGCGTGTGTTTCCCATAGGTCCTGTATCATATTCTGCTACTTCCAGAGGTTTCTGAGATACCCTTATGATATCTCAAATGCCACTAAATAGCTATATCTATGCAGCTGGATCAAGCTCCTTCAATCCATCCCAGACATTAAATAAGAAAATATCTCAGCAAAGGTACTACCCAAGGGTATCTTAAGCTACCTGAACTGTAAGGGAATATAATAGGCTATAAGACTGCTAGTAGTTCTTGATCTTAAATAGAGATGGAGAGAGAGTACAGCCCCTCTCTTAAAGTCCCTTATTTCTTACTTCCTCTGACAGCCTGTTTGTGAGGTCATCAGGGTTTCTCTGAAGCTGTCACACAAATAAATTTGGAGTTAGGTGTGAATATGAAAGATAGGCTCTGACAAGATGTCAGCTAAGATAGTGGTAGATGTCTGCAAAGAAATGGGAGTATTTGCCACACCCAGCAGAGCTGGGAATAAACAATTTATAAAGGGGGCACCAGCAGGCCATCTTCTTTCTGTGTCAATGGGATAGACACAAGAAATGTTTTGATGAGTACTTAGACTGGGAGAAGCGGAAGGATTCTGCAGAAATTTTAACTCACGAAGTTGGACATCTATTGATATTATTCCTGTATAGAGAATATAAGCAGGAATCTTGAAATTGGTGAATGTGCAAATCCTGTGCCAAGAGGACTTGAAAAGCAGAGAAGACCCCTGGCCAGGGAGGAACACCATAAATTCTTGCTTCAGTGGTATCATGCAGTGCAAGAATGGTGAAATTTATCCTGTTGGTTCTATCTGGAAATTGTCTTTTCTGATGAAAGGAGGAATCAGGATTGAGTGAGGTCTACCCTGTGAGACAGAGCCTCTTTTATGTCAGATTAAGTAAATTTGGCAAGTTAGACACTTCCTAGGGATATGCCTTTCTTTGAGGTGGTAACTAACATCATGTTTGCCAATGATCTTATGCCACTGCAGGAGTCAGAAACTTGAAACAAGATTTCAAGGAGTCTGGAAAGAATAGGATTTGGAAAGTGATGGCTGGAGAAAAAGGGAGCAATGAGAAAAATAAGGCAATAGCAAGGGAAAAAGAGAACCAAATGTCTGTAAAATTCTCAGAGGATGAACAGTTTGTGCATGAGATGCAGAAATTCTTCTGGCTCAATCTCATGGCACTATTGGCAGGTATAGTGTCAGGTGCCATCTATACTGAGAATGCCATACACAGATGAAAAAGGGGTAATAGCACCTTTCCCTCTAAGATTAATGGCCTCCAAATCAAGTGTTTGAATATTTGCACAGCCAGAATGTGAGCAAGCAGATATAAACGATCATTCAATGGCTGTACTGAACTGTTGTAATGTGATTTTTCCACTAAAACTTTGGTGTGCATACATCAAACTTTGAGTGCATAGCGTAGCTTAGTTAATATTTCAAAATGCTTTTAAGTCAAAGCAAAAGCTTTGAACACAGATCCCCAGCATAAATCTTGCACTTCACCTTCTTATTTATGACAGCCAGTGTCTCCATTGTTCTGTGAGCTAAATTGTCAAGTACAGGTTGTCTCTTGGTAGAGAAAAACAGATTTCTCTCATTTTGCTTATGCAGCTTACAAAATCAGAAAGCAATTGTTGTGATCAGAAATAGACTGACTTACGTGGCTTTGAAAGTTTTTGGTTAGCAGTGACACATAAATCTAGCTCTGAAGTTGCCTGCCTGGCTTGAAAGGGTAACTAAAGCAAAGCCTGCTTTAATTAAACATCTCCTTGGAGTACAAGTCAATGTGGATCCTGCTGATGTTTACATGCTCATTTTGCTTGAAAGCAGCCTGTCCATGCTGTTTCACCTGTCTTTGTGTTCTGTGTTTGGATGTGAGAGGTGGGGCACAGTTGTCATGCCCTCTCAATTCTCTCCCACCATCCAAGATGAGAAGATGGGCCTCGACCAATGTCCGGTTTACAGCCTGCCTTTCAGATTCATACTTGTTCCAGATCAGTCTCCAGTATTTTGGGTGTTTTTTTTTTTTTTTTTGAGCAGATCTTCACTTCCTAATTGTCATAGCCTGTTTTGATCACTCCTCCTGATACAAAATGCCCCAATGTTCATTATAGTAAATGTCATTCCAATGAACCTGATTGTCACCACAGAAAAGAAAGGCTGTCCCTTACAATAGTGGTGGTAAAAACTGTTCTATACACTGTGTTTTTCTCATGCCTTGTGTCTGTATGTGTTCCAAAATAGCAAGACCCACTCTTCATTCAAAAATCAAGACAGAAGATTCAGATTATGCTCGCTTAAGTAACTGTGAAAGCTGTTTCTCACCCTGAAGAAGTTATAAAAGCCAGTTAATGGAAAAGATTATTCCAAACAAAAGTCCTAACTACTGTCAGGCTTTCTTGTGTAAGTACCTTGAGCACTGATGCTAACTAATGCAGGTAGACTCAGCAATCAAGAAGTCTTAGCAGCATCAATGCTCTTAGTAATAACATGACTTGGAACATGCATTGCCATCTAGCAAGGAAAATTTGAACTGTGTTTTTCAAAGGAAATATTATTAGTAGCTGCTGGGAGCTGACAAGACAAATAATAACAAAAGACAATGGCTGTACCAACACTACTACCCATCAGCATCCTGGTCCCAATGTATGGTGTAAAACGAGCTTCCATTCAGTGCTGATGCCACTGAAACTGTCTGCACAGCACTGCTGTTCGAGGAGATGATTCTCGTTACCATCACATGTTTTTTACATTGCTTTCCAGCAAACAGATTAGTCTCCATCCAAAGGAATTGCCTCAAAGAAATATTCCCAGAGCGTCCCAGGTGAGGAACCTGTATCCACTGGTTAGCAGAGAGCAGACCGACAGCATGCAGTAGTGTCCTCATACCCATCTCTTTAAGTCCACTGCTCCTGTTTGAATTCACTCTCTCAAACTGAGGGGCCAGTAGGTCCTGTTGGCATTCTTCAAAAACAAGAAGTTGATCCTTGTCCGTAGCAACCCTTAAGCTGCATTTGCCATTCAGGAATTGGTGTAAATCCATGTAAAGAGCAAGAGGTGTCTGCTGTCCGCACAAGAGGCGCTTTCATCACTCTGTGATTAGGCAGTCACATTACTTTGGTGGTGACATTCATGTCCTTTACGATGCTGGCTTTCAACAGTAACTGAAAGCTTAGACCTTGGAGATCACATCATGCATAAGAGTTGCTCCCTTCCACCTTACAAACTGATGCAGCAGTTTCACTGCCTTGGCTGTGAGACTGTTTCGTAAAAGTGCCCTGCTAACTGGAGCTTTTTTACAAGACTGTGCTAATACAATCTTGTATCTTGGGGAAGAATCAAGATCCATCAAAAGGACACTTAGGAATTGGGCCTTTATTTAGAAATCCATCTCCAATCAAATGGCTATCCTCTTGCTTCAGGAGGTGGGAGGAATTAGAGATTTGGAGTCTAGTAGTTTTATGTTTGTGTGTTTTCTTGCTTTAATGTGAGCATCTTAACACAATCTACTTGTATATGGTTCCAAGTAAAACCGTGAATGTCAGGTGGGGCATCACAGTCAAAAGGCATCTGGAGCATAGGCAAAGAGCCTCACAACCTGTGTCACTCCCAGACTTGGTGTCTTCAGCCACAGATACCTGAGATGTCAAGAAGTCAGGAGAGTTTGTAGGCATGGGCACTAAGGGATGGGCTCCCTACTGCTGTCACCCTTTGAGTGTCAATCCAACAGAATCAGTAGGATCCTTGGCAGGACCATCCTGCAGGCTAGGGCCACAGGATAACTTATTTCCCCCAAAAGAAAGCCACGTCTCACCTTTCCACTTACCTTAAAAACCAACTTGTTCACAAACTAAGAAGTTGGAAAGATTACAGATAGTGATTGCTCTAAGCAGGATGAACACTGCAAGAAAACCAATTCTAACACTGACTTCTGCTTGTGTTACTCCCAGGCAATAGATGATTTACACTACGAAGTTTGGCCTTCCATTGCTATTTTTCCCCCAATAGACAGGTATGACAGCAATTCTTCCTTACACTACTGCCATTGGTAGTGTGCCATTGCCAGTGATGAAAATGTCAAATGATCTCCTTTAGCTAATTAATAATGTCATTAGCTAAACTAGCTCTCAAGGACAGAGTTGACAACATGGAAAGTCCATCAAATCAAGCAGAGTTTGCCTTGACAAGGGGGATGGAGAGAAGTTGGTGTAAAGGTCACAACTTTTTCTGTGGTTACAGCACACTGGGTTGAGTGGTTTTGCTTTCTTGTCTCTGCAAGTAAGACACTGAAGGTGACAGGCCCTCAGGGAATGAGCCACCATGCTCCACATCAGCTGGCTGAAGAAGTTCCTGCTTTATGGGTGGGAGGCCTGAAAGCAGACCCACAGGAGAAACCACTAGTGAAAGAGCTGTTTGGAGTCAGAGACTTCAAACTAGTTCTTGCACAGCATAAAAAACATAAATGTAATTTTAAAAGCCCCAACAACTGCCCAAGTCTGTGTATGAGAAAGTGTGGGCATCTTGAGACTAACAAGAATGGGCCATCACTTGGTTCTATGCAGTGATCATGGTGAAGCAAGAGACAGTCTGTCCAACTTAGGGCAAGTTAGCAGGTTAAGGAATAGCTGAATGGTCCAGTTGGGAATGTGTGAATCATAAGATGGTGTTCACAGTAGTAACCAATTTAAATTACATACCAGCAGCCATCGAAGGCTGATGCAGGAAGCTTGCAGAGATGACACATCATCAGCAAAACAAAACTCTGATGACTGTGAGTGATTTGATGGAGATTTACAGAGAATTCTTTTTGTGGTTTTCTGCCTTTTCTGCACTGGTTATAAACGCTGTCTCGCCAAGGAGAGAAGCAAGAAGCCTGATGCTGCTAAGGGACAGGAGTGTTCAAGGTGCGCTCCCTAGGTACAGGAGGGCTGGCAGAATATAAAGCCATACCAGAAAAATTGGATTTTGCAAGGATTCTTAGTAGATGAGTTCAGATGATCACATTGCTGGGATCATTCTTTGTGGGCAGCATCAGGGCATCTCTCTCAGACTGGCATGTCAGTAAAGGGATTACAGAATAATTCACTAAAATGAGCAGTAACACATTTCCAGGATCAAGTATTTGTGCAAAATTTTCATTCATGTCCAAGGATAAACCAGGTGATTTTCTAATTGTGATGCAAAATTTCTCTCATGAAACATGATACTAGATAATTGGAGGTAGCTAATTTGATGCCAGTGAGTTTCAGGAGAGAGCTAAAGAACATACGGACCGAGATACCGTCTGTCTTCGCTGGCCAAGTTGGCAAGAACTCTAATGCAGACCCAAGAGATGAACACATTAGGAAGGACTCAACAAAGTTTCGGTAAACAGACATAATTCTTCACAAATTCATTAGTTCTTTGAAGTATTCAACAACCCTGAGGACACAGGCAATCCAGCTGATACAGTTTACTTTAAATTCAGAAGAGATTTTAGCACATGCCTTTCAAAAGCTTTTAGAGGATATAATCTGAGGGGATAAACAGGAAGGTCCTTGAATGGATAAGGAGTTAAAAGATAGAACAAACAAGGCTATGCAGAAATAGTTGGGGTTTACAGTGGAAAAGATTATGAATGCTTAGTTTAACCAGTTCAGTGTATTTCTAAATGACATGGAAAAAGCAGAATAGTTGGCAGATTACATTTTGTGGTGCTACCAAGGATACTAAAGACAAAGACTGAAGAATCACAGAAGGACCCCAGGTTACTGAGTTCCAGGGGAAAAAGCCCCAGCAGTTAAATTCAGTTCTGATAGATGGAAAAAATGGCACAAGGAGAAAACCCAGACCTAACAACACTTGTAGTGATGGACTCTGAGCTTATTAGCACCATTCACAAATGCTATTTTTATACTAGGCCAAAGGATATTTGGCACAATGCTAAGCAGCACTCAAAAAAAAAAAAAGTTAATTACACGGAATTATTAAAGAAAGAAACAAAAGGTAATGCATTATTCCACTATATGTCCATGTGGTGTCCCAGTATCTCAACAAGTACTTTAAGTTATACTGCACCTAAAGCTACAGTGAAATTAGAAAACATGCAAAGACAGTAACAAGGATAACTGAAAATATAGAACAGCTTTCATGGGTGAAATGATTAAATAGCTTAGGACGGTCTCAGCTGAAAAGGAGATGGCTAAGGACAGAATGTGACATATCTATAAAACTACAGTGGCAAGGAGATGGTGAATAGATTTTGAATCCAGTATGATAATTAGAAGGCAGAGGTAGCAGGAGAAAAACAAATAAATGCATTTCCTCTGACAGCGTATAGTTAAAATGCCAAATTTCCAGCAGGATTTTGTGGAAGGTATGATTTTGTGAGAGTTGGAAAAGTGACTGGGAGAAGTAATTGAAGGCGAAAAAAATCTATTGAAGGCTATATAAATATAAATACTGAAGGCTATTAAATATTCAGTTTAGAGTCCACAAATTCCAGCATAGTGAAATCTTGGTAGAACCCACAGGAAGTAGCGCCATCCACTCATCATTTATACTTTTTCCCAGCACCCTTCCCAGGCAGGTAGGCGAGGGTATGGCACTAAGTGGTCTGATCCCCCACCTCTGCTCCTGTGCAGTGTGGAAGAGGCCAGGAATGCCTACACAAGCTGGTCAGAAACAAACATTACTGTTGTAACACAATGAAGACTTAAATTCTCTCTTAGAAAGAGTGCAGAGCGTGCTAATACAGAACCCTAGCAAGGGCCAGGGAGTACCTGCAGGGGTCACGTCAGGTATCTGTCCTGCATGCAGAGAGATGGAGACAGTTTTTTTCACTGCACACCTTGTGCAACCATTCTTGGAATATCACATGCATGGTTTTAAAGAAGGATGTTAATTAAACTGGGAAGTTTAAGTGCACATGCGGAGCACTGCAAAGCAGTTTGGGATGTTGAGCGTTTCACAGCTCTGTGTCGGAAATGTTCTGGGGAACATTATGGAGCGTCTCAACTCCCTCTGGCACTGACCCACAGGCCACCCATACATGTAGTCACAGCTGCATCAGTGACAATACAGACAGGGAAAGCCAGCAACAACGTACCCTGAGGATGGTAACTGTACTAATCGTGCATCTCTATGTCCCCTCAGCTTCTTCCAGCGAGCAAATTCACTGCATGCACTGATGGATAAGCCACACAAACTCAGGCTGCTCCTATTGGTGTACTGCTTGGAGAGCCACTCCTCCTCTTAGTAATTACTGGCTTTGGAATTACATCAGGGACAATAACTATCATTTTGAGGAAGGTTGTTAACTATCCTCAAGTACAAAAATAACTTTTTGAAAACACTAAGTGTCGAACTGCTCAAATAATGGTTTTCAATGAGAGTTTTCTTAGTTCAGCTGGTCTCCTTGGGGGTAAAAACTCCAGATGCATAAATGTGAAAGTTAGCTGTCCTGCTTTTAGGACCTGTATGGGCAACAGGAAAATACTATTTCTCTTGGTAATACAGAGTTAATATTGCTAAACGCTGAGTTCTCATTAGAACTGACTACTCATTTCCTATAAACTACGATGAGACAAACCAGACACGGGACCAGGAATTTCATGAATAGCCTCAAATATGCAATTTGAGCTTGGGGGACTTGGCTGACAGGTATAGCTTTATATGAAAACAGACCTTAGTCTATTAGGATATGAGAGTGCGTTCAGAGAGCTGGAACTGAAACCACATTACACTTTCTGCTGAGCTTGACTACACTCAAATCACAGAGGTCACATCAAATGCCACGAGCGAAAAAAGCTAAATAATCAGATAAAAAGGCTGATTTGTTACAATTCTGTCCTTCATTTCCTGATAGGAAGAACCTGCTCATCTTAAAGGCAGTACAATGGATTTACATATTAAGTGGCTTAATCAAGAATATATGAAAACTCAGAGGAACTGGGAAGAAGTGGATAACAGAATGAATGTGACAATAGAAATACGGAGAAAGATGATCAGCGATAAGGCACCTTTAAAAGATATTCTTAGACTATTTCCTTTCTTAAGATGCCCTTATCAGGTATTTTTAATAATGACATTGAATTCTGTGTTATAGAGGTGATACATCTGTAGGAATGTATTTTACGAGGTATTTCCACTGAAGTACCCATCAGCAATGTTCTCTTTAATCTAACTCATACTTTTGCAGCTAATCCAATTTTGAAAGGTTCAACAGTTCTGTCTTAAAGGTGCCACCCACACCACCAGTGGACTATTTGAAGTATTTTAGTGTTACTTGATGTATTGCTTCCCTGCTTTGAAAAGAAATGAAATCACCCTCTCAAGTTTATAATCTTATTTAACTGAGCTAGTTTTATCCTGTCTTCAAAGTGCATGCATTGTTTACAGTTTTGGTTTTGAGGTTTGCAGTATCAAATAATTGTTTTTCTTTTAGCTTTTTAGGGAGTTCCAGCTTCTCACACACATGGACATTTATAAGAAAACAGTCGAGATTTTGGAAATTTATTCAGAAAACATATTGTCCTTGTATGTGGTGAGGAATAATCCAATTAACATTATGCTGCAAGAAAATCTGAAGCAGCACACAGATGAAGACGTTCTGAAATGTCAGTACAAATCTCCTGTGCTCTGAATATTAGAGTTTTGTTGTAGCTAATTGTTCTTACTTACGTAACTAAACTACTTTCAGTTGTACCGCAAAAGTATTTCAAAAATGTTATGGTTTCTTTGAAAATACATAGTGATTGTGAAGCACTGAGAATAAAAGCTACTAAATTAGTAGGAAAATTAAGTCAGTCAAGTATTGTAACTTCTTTTTTCCACTGAATAAAAGACTGCAGGTTTGATAAAGTAAGTAATTACCTTAAAATAAGTATGGCTAGATGAACAGAAGTATGTATTTTGAGATATAAGAGCGCTTTTTATTTTCTAAAAATACCCATGGAAAACTAATTTTCTGCTTTAGAAATAGCCTCATTTTTTTAAAAAGACACAATTTCCTTTAGAAAGCAAGTTTCTATGGCTAAAATCTTTATCCCAGTAAAATTAAAGAAGCAGTTCCCACTAACCATTTCAGGCACCTCATCTCTGCAGAGACATACTGCAGGAAAAAGGGCACAAACTGGTACGTCTGGTGAGGTCCATGTACCTCAGCATGTTTGGCTCCCTGGCTGGGGGGGAGCAAACACCTGCTGACACTCAGCTTCCTTCAGTCTGAGAAGTCTGGGCAGTGTGGTGCTGCAGGGACAAAACCTTTCAAGCAGTCACTCAGAATTGCCATTCTTCCCCAGCCGACGCTGCCTATGCCCAAGCTTAGCTCTCTGAGAAGTGCTCCCTTGCCTTGCTCTCTATCAAACAGGCACAATGCCAGGATGTCAATCCAAGGTCACACGATATGAACACATGTGTGTCCTATAGCATTTTCACTCCATTTATTGCCAGGTCATCTTTGAAAGAAGAAAGCAGGGTAGGTTAAAATACTGGGGGTTTCCTTCACTAAGATTAAAAACACAAGTACTCATGGTAGATTAAAATGCTTCAATAGTCTAACCCAGAAAGCCTCTGTGGACTTTCTATTCATAGCTTTGGCCAAGGAAAACTACAGATGTCGTAAGTAACTTCCCCTTTTCTTATACAGTGTGTCCACAAAGATTTTGACCCATACCTTAGTAAAGTCCCAAGGCCTTTACTTTTCTGTTTTTCTCTCACAAACAACTTGACCTGGCACCTAGATAATAAATGGATGGCAAGATAAGTTCAGTGAAGCACATGACACCAGAAGCCTGACCTGCAAAAAAGATGTTATAGTCAGTAGCAGCTGAACCAGAGGGATAGCAAGTACAGGTGCCAGGAGGTTCTGCAACACCAGCTTGTACTGCAGCCTTCAAAGCAGAGTCCTCTAGCAACAGGACTCCCCAGACATCCAGTTTACTGGGGACAGAGGAGTTTGGGGAAGGGCAGTGGAGGCAGGAAGACTACTCAGCCCACAAACTCGACTAAAAGCAATCCAAAGGCCAACTTACCTATTATGAGGGAAATTGAATCATAATATTGAGTAGAAGAGTTCCATGCATGATTTGGACACTAATTTGTCCACATGTAAATTTGTCCATTACCAGCTGATGCACCTAAATATTGACGGTGGTACAAAATACTCTTCAAAGTGGGCTGAGTAACAGCTCCACTACTGAGCTGTTAAAACTAGGGAGCAATCTGTTTTTCCAGGATGATACTGCAGTGCCAGAAAGTTTTCATTTGTAATTTAGTAGAAATCCTTGCCTTTGACAGATATGAAAATGACTGCTGCATGTTTACTCCTGCCAGAGGTCTTCGGAGATGATTCCAGTCTGTTTGCTGCAGTGAATGAGGAGGTAGGAGACAGAGCACCAGCAGCCTTGGTCTCTCTTCCTTTTATCACCTGCATAGGCACACCTGGCCTTTTGGTGGCTCAGCTTAGTTCCTGGGAAGGGATGACTTTAGCCTGCCTTTTGAGTAGAAGTACTCACAGAAATACTACCTAACTTCAAAGCAGTGTTATCAGGCTTACTTAATTCTCTGACCTGTTCATTGTAGCAATGCTGTGGCATCATTTGAAATATCCTTTTTCGAAATTTAGGTAAAGGCAGTGACACCAGTGCTGGAAGTGAAAAATCCCTTCAATGTGAATTCATGCGAGTTTGCCCTGTACATAGAGAGGGAAGAGTTAGCCCAGCTCGATGACTGCACCATGGCTCTGGCGGCGCTGGTGGCTGCATTTCATGTGTTCGATATCCCATGCCCAAAGAGAATCCACAGGACACTGAACTTCCTGGAGTCCCTGGTCTTTGAGGTGAGGAACCCAGCATCCCTGCCCACCCTGTTAAAGACAGGGCTGGAGGCACCCAAGCATCCAGTATCCGATGGTGCACCCAGCACTCCTCTCAGGAGCATTTGATATTTTGTTAAAATGAATCCCTTTGTGCCATTCTTTCTAGTGAAATTGTACGTATATTTAAAAGTTTAGTAATATCCTTTTTTTTATTGTACTGGCAACTTTAAAAAAAAATATAAATTCAAGCAGTTTCAGTGTTTTAAATGTAGATTTTAGAGCAGTCTAGACATAATAAAATTTTCTAGATTACTTCATGTGTTATGTATTATTTTTCTATATGGAGCATTTGACAAATTCAGATATTTTGACTGTGAGAATTTAAAAAATTGTGAGCCAACATGAGCACTTCACTGCTTTAGATGGTTATACAGTCAATGCTTTGGAATGGCACAAATTAAATGCATACTTATTACAATTGCTTCATAATATGATGATTGCTGAGAGCCTAATATAATAATTTTTGTGGTTTAAAATGGTGGGCCTGATTTTTAATTTGCAGGATGATGACTTTTCACTGTTTTCTTCTTGCACGAAACATTTTGTTTTGTTTGAACATTAGTCCTGAATTTACAAAATAGGGATTTGAAGACGAGCTCTCAAGTAGCAAGAATGACTTATCTGGGATGCTGCCATGTGCGTTGATAACCACAGTTTCGGTGCTGCAGAGAGAATGCCTCATTTTCTTTCCAAAATTGTTCCCCGGAACAAATCAGCTTTCTCCACATGGTGGCTCTCTGTCTGCCCACACAGAGTGCAGACCCTTTCCTCTCTTCTTCCACAGCCTTCACTTTTCCCCAACACTCTCCTCTTAACTCCTGCATGTCTGAAAATCCATGGGGATACTGTCTGGCTTTGCACAAGTGCCTGGTGATAGACAGGAACAGCAGCCAGCACCCATTGTACTAATTAGAAATAAAAAATGACTTTTTATTAAAACACTGCATTCTATTAGAGACCAATCTCCCACCAGTTCAAAAAATGTCAGTGTAGGCAAGCAGCACTTGTGGTCATGATGATTCTTTAAACACTCAAAGACACAGTCTGCAAGATCACAGAAGCTTTGGTAAAGGCATGGCTGTGCAGTGGTGACTCCAAGGCAGTGATTACAGTGGAAGATCCTTCAAGATAAGAGGAGATGGCTGCATTTAATGGCCAAACTGTCTTGCTATAGGCTTAGGATTTTTCACATAGCTCCCATGGAATGCAGGTGACAACCTTTACCAGTGTGAGGGCTGGGCTACCACCAATACAACACAAAAACCAATGCCAACTTCCATTTCAAAGATTCAGTAGGTCAGATGAGTGGTTTTAGTTTCCAAGTGAATTTGTTGGGTGTAGTTTCTGTAACAGAGGTAGCTACACTCAGCTACCTCATCACATGGGATACAAAAGCAAGGATTATGTATGTCCTCATTATTGTATGTGATAAGCTGCATGAATACAAAATTGGGCTCAAGTGTGGTTTATTCTACATCTTGTAAACAGTATTAATTCAAATGCATTTCTTAAACCACAGAACTTTGTAAGTAGTTGTTTATAAAAATTCAGGGAGGTCCTACCAACCTCAAGTGCTGCAAATCTCTTCGTTGGTTATCACTGCAGTCTACAGACCTGGCACACAGGACAGACACAGAGGGTAAAGGAAAATAAACTACATGGAAAGAGAGAATGAAAGAAAATAGAAGAATTTGGCATTTTACTGATCTGCATGTGCAACTTTAGCTGCCGCCAGTGACAAAGTCCAGGGCTATAAATGGGATTCTGACTGTAATGGCCAGGGGGAGCCTTGGGAGTAAGTGTTAAGGGAGAGGGCATGCAGCAGTAGCCAAGTTGCTCTTTTGAAACTCCTGGCCACACTGAGCTACAGTGAGGAATTACTCCACACCACAGATCAGGAGCAGCTGGGTTCATCCAAGAATCCTGGGCACACACAAAGGTAACAGAGGCTCCAGTTCAGGTTTTATTTGTATTGTAGTACAATAAGAGTGCAATTTGAATGTACAAATATTGAACAAAATGTAAAAATATTATTTATGCAATGCTATGGAAGGAAATTAACAGAGCAATGCAACTTACTTCATACTGACCCTGTTTCACCTCATATTATGGCAGGTACCAGTCATCTACACGATCTGGAAGGGACACAGAGAGTGAAAACTCAAGAACTCTAGCCAAAGAAAAGCCTAGCAAAATCTGTGGGAAGATGTAAAATTCTCCCATCTCTGTGCAACGGAAATGCTCTGTTTGTTCTCAGCTCTACAGCTGAGCAACTGCCCAGTGCAGCACTACAGGGCTGCCAAAAAACCTGATCCAACTCTTCTCTCTCTTCTTGCAAAAGGAACATTCTGGAGCAGTCCTCAGTATACAGGTAGCTAGGCTTTCTCACATATAAAGTGCATCTGGTTTACATCTTATGGATATGTACCAAGTGCAACGACTTTCCCTGACAAATCGTTTCAATAATCCTCCAAGAAAGGAGGCTGCCTCACCTCAGTACCTGCTGGTGATGTCTGCAGCCTGCTAATGACCTAGTGAACTGCATGTATTTTACACCTAGGATGTGCTGGTGCACCACAAGCATTTGAGTATCCTTTTCCTCGTGCTTTTCCTTTCCCCCTATGCCTTATTCATTTACAAATCAGAGTTTTCAGCTAGAAAGTGGTGGGTGAAATAATTCTCCCACGACTGGGAAAGGAAAACCTCTGTGGAATATGAAACCAGGGGAGCAGTCCTAGCTTGAGCATAGTTTTTCTCCATTGGTGTGGTAACTATGCTGAAGACGGGGAAGTGCAGACACGATTGAATGGAATTTCTTTTCTGCTAATCTCCTTGCCTCAAAATACTCCTATTTTCCTCCATGTTCTGAAGGACTGTAGCAGGCTCCCATGTAAATGGCTGGGACTCTATTGTGCAGCATAAACAAAAAGTCTTCTATGAAGTCAAACTTTATTTTTCAGTTGCAGTCTTCTCTATACTGGTCTTTTGATAAAATACATTGAAGATGCTGGTGGCAAAACTCACATAACATTTTTGTAATCGTGCAAAAGTAAAAACATTCAGTTATCAAGAAAGCATTATAATTTCAACCCCAACAAGGTTTGTTTTGTTACAAGCAAACAGACAGTTTTATTATCTGTAAAGTAATATGCTGTAGCTTAAAGTGTCACATATGTAACATTAAGTGTTTCAAACTATGGCACAAATACACATTAGCCATAACAGTCTCATCTGGCTACCTGTAGCCTAATTTTTGGCTGATCAGTTTTTATTTTGATAAAACGAAGTAAAAGCTTCTGGAAAGTAAAATGGGTAGATGAAGTACAATTCAAGAATCCTTAGAAAATATTAACGTTCCCTTATATAATACAGCATAAATAATTAATGAAGGTTTTCTTGATGTCCAGAGAGAGTTAGGGATCCTAACCATCCATGGAGAATTAGCGCCATTAGTTTGGTAAATAAGACCAGCTGACTCGGTTGTTACACAGTACCTTCTCGAAAAGCTTGAACACTTCCCAGAAGGATTCAGATGTGTACTGGCTCTAGGAGAATATAAATAGTCCACCAGTGCTGAACTTATGTTTCTTCCTTTCTGAGAGTCCTTACTCAACATCTCTAGTGAGTCTTTGTGCTTTGAATAAAACATGAGCTCCAGTGGAGAAAGCTGGTTCGTGCACATTTTCCATTATCTTCAAAGTTCATTGTGTGAGTTTTTCTCTGCAGCTTTGAACATCAGAATGGAATTAAAGATTTTTAGGGCTGGTCCCAGCTTAATGCTCATTATTTTGACTATGTCTGATTGGGTCATTAGCAGAAATGCTTCTCCATCAATTTGCTTTAAGAGAAAAACACACAAAGCTATTAATAGGTCTGACAGTGCAGCAGTATAAACATTTCAGAAAACACAAAAAGAAAAGTCCCAGCAACTTCAGACAAAATTAAGGGCTGGCTGAATACAAGTACTTTCAAATGCTTTCAGGAGAGCTTTGATTTCAACCTTTAGACAGAGCAACTAGTCCAAGAGAACAGGATGATCTTCCTGCTTGAAAACAACCTTCTGGCTAATTTTTAGCTAAACAGTTCTTATTTTCATACTGACAGTATAAAACCTATTGAAAAGTAAAGTGGGTAAATTAAGTGTAATTCAACTATCTTGAAGCACAGCAATGCTTCTAAACATCTTAGCTACTCCTTTTATGCAAACATCCATAGGGAAAGCTGCTGGATTTCACTCCCAGCTACAGAGCTGGAATCCCCTTCAGGCCACCACTTTCTGCTCATTAAATAGCAAATTGAAATGAATTTGATCCCAGATGAAAACAGGGGCCAGACTAATAAAGCTGCCTTTTTGACACAAACACAACAGAACTTTTCAAAACACAGAGTATTTTTTTGGCCAGCTTTGTAGTGCTGCTGTTTTACAAAACATTACAAATGAACATTCTCCTGTAAGCAAATCGTTCTCTCAGCAGGAGTGCTAAATTCCAACACGAACAGCCCCACGGTCCTGACTTACAGGGGCTTCAATGGGGCCAACATTTTCCTGACTTGATTAGCAATATGCCAACTTTTATTTCTAAATTCATTGATGAGACACCCTAAGTGATATATGGGAGGACCTAGGCTTAAATAGTTAAATGGCCAACATCTGAGCAAGTGCAAAATGCCCAGAGATGCAGCCTGTCAGTCCTTTGATATGCAGCTGTAATAGTCATTACAATCTACAGCACAGCCTGAAAACTTCTGTTGCAGGAGATTAGCAGGGCCATCTGCACGCATTTTCCCTCAGGAGGTGCCTTCTCAAGTCTAAGTACCACAATCACTCTTCACTTGAAAGGCTGGCTGACTCTGCCCATTCAGGTCGTCTGGCTGGGATGAGCACCTGAAGTATTCATTCTGGCATCTGTGATCAAACTGCCTTCTTGAAGCTAAGCATTAACAGGAATAGCAAACCTCTGAGCAGAAAAAAAAAACCTAGTTTATAACGGCCTAATGTACCTAAAATCTTGTCCATTCCTCATGACAACTTTGGAACAGCAATCTTCTCAGATGACAAATGCACGCCTGGCATGCTCACAAAGTGAACCTTTGAACCTCATCAGAACCTTCAGATCTTCTCACTTCCTGCTCACTCAAACCACGTTCATAAACTGGCTATATCAGGAGGAAGAGCATCAATAGCTAAGTGTGATCAGACAAGAGGCAGAGTTTTAAGAGGTGATTATCTTGAACCACTGTTCTGCTTTATTTTACTTATTAACATCCTGCAGAACTAAAATAACATACCTGCTTATAAATTTCATCCAGCTAGATCAAGAGAAAACAGTACTAAATAACAAAGTTGGTAAGTAATTTCAATTGGCAGTAAGAAAGCTAGAAAAGCACCTGGCTGACACTCCACTAGTTCTCTCTTTAATTTCTTCCTACTTCATGGCCTGAAAACCAACCTAATCTTCCATACATTTGCATCTGACTTTAAACAATGTGGCATTGAAATAGGTTGCCCAGGGAGGTGATGGAGTTCCGGGAAGTGTTTAAGAGGCATTTGGATCTGGTGCTGGTTAGTAAGGTTTAGGGGTTATAGGGATAGTGCTGGTTTGGAGGGTTAGACCTAATATCTTAAAGATCTCTTCCAATTCTGACGATTCTATGATTCCATACACTTCATCCTACTAATTTATGTGTATTTCTACCAAGCTTTGTGGTCTCTGTCTTTTTGAAGTAAAATTCACCCACCTCATCTTTAAACACCTTGCCATGTTCTTCACATCCTGGTAAACTTCGTATAAATTCAGAGACCTGCCACCAAAATATACAACAAAAGATTTAGTAAGACTTCTACGTTTTCTCAAAATAGACTTTAAGGTTGACAATAATTAAAGTCTTTTAGCTATTGTTTTTACAGTCTCATATTAGGTGTTCCACCTTCTTCTATAAGTGTACGGAGTCATGCTTCTTTTTTTCTCTGATTAAACGAGATCCAAGTACCTCAGGTGCAGAGAACAGTCACAGGTACTTGTGAAAGTAAAGCAATGACAAGACTCTGTCTGTCCATTGTTACATACCTGAATGGAGGCAGAGCTCTAATCTTAAAATCAGGTGTTACGGCCTGACCATATCCACACCATTCCTCTCTGAACTATACTGCCACCCTCCAAAGCAGTGTGCCACATCCAAACTATGCACCAGGAAGAGCTTCTTGGTTCATGCAGACCCCTACACCATTCCTCCTAGAATGTTGGGAGTGGGGACTAAATGTTGGGAGTGGGGACCACGAGCACCTGATATGCTGGGGTGTACAGTTAGCACTTCTCTTACACTTAGCATACTCTTACACCAGGGAGTATGTTTATATATGTACATATATATGCATATTTATCTCTATCAATACAAACATGAATTAATATTTCTGCTTCCGGGGCTGGATGGCAGCAGAATGGGCATTTTGAGGATCAGTTACATTAGGTCTGGCAGGGTCTAATCCTCTGAGTGTAAAATAAAATAAAATACTTATGTATTTTTCTTAATTAATGGGGATAATCCAAAGCTCTGAATCAACCTTCAAGGGCAGCGGTAGTAAAATAGACGATAAAGGGAGAACCTACCTCATCTGTACTCCACTTAGAAACTTTACTGGCTGGGATCCCAGCTACACTTGGAAGGAGCTTGCTCTGCTGTTCCCAGCGCAAGGGTAGGCCAGGGATTTGCAGTTTGGAAGACACGATAACTGGTTGAGAGAGAAGCCTCTGCGTGTTGGGTTCTTCAACATCTTCAGCAACAGGAAGCAAGAAACAAGAATTAAATCCTATCAGTGATGAGATCATTCACAGTAAAAGCACATTCATTTCCATTCCTATATATGGGCCTCCCTACACAAGCTGTACAGTTCTGCTTACACCAGAATCAGAACATTGGACTGTTCTTCCACTGGTATGACTATTATTATATTTGCTCTCTATAAATACAACTGCTCTTACATGGAAGAAGTCTCTTTCAACACAACACATTTTGGTGCCATCGGAGCTGTTAGCATAACACAACTATAGGTCAAACAATTTAAAATATTTTGGTACAATAGATCACACCCACATTTAATAGCTGTACAGCAATACAGGAATTAACTTAATTTTGGGTTTGAGCTGTTAGAAAATCAAAAGCAGCACTGCACTGCTACAAAATTCCAAGTGAATCAGTTATACAGTTCCAGCCCACACAACATTTATGGCTCATCCACAACAAAATGTTTTTCAGCTCTTCTGAGGAAAAAACGCAAATGTCTGCAAATTCTCTGCTTCCACTTTAAGTGAATGTTTTCTTTGGAAAATAACATTAAACTCCTCCTGCTTTTTATCTCACTCATCCATAACAGAAGGAATGATCTCCCATCCCACTGCCCCCAAAGGTAATGTACTGGTGGGAGGGTGTCTTCAGCCACATGCTGCTGCTGTCCGGAGAAAAGCAGCAGCTGCAGATGTGAGCAGCAGGAAAGATTGAAGAGTCATACCTCAAATGATGTCAAACTGCGTATGACATCCCTGTTCATTTACATCCATTGGAAGTGTAAAAGCACATGCCTGCTACATAAATTCAGGCCTGAGTGTTCCCCAGTTGCCAACTAAAATCGTGGAAAACCTCTGAAATTCTCTTCTGAAGGAACAGCCAACGAAGTACGCTGTTAATGCCTAATATTCCTTAATAAAATGGTTCAAGCAGTTACTCACTATGCTATTTTTGTTTGGACTGCTCATTTCTATTGCAGTTCCACTCTACTTCCATTTTTGAGAAGTTGCTATTAACCACAAGTTCTCCCAATCCTTACTGTTCTAGTTTTCACACATTTCTGCCCAACAACTAGGGCACAAATTCCTATTATAGATTTTTGCCAGCACAGTGGGGCTGGTCTATAATATGCTAACATAGGATGTTATTACATTTGCTTGTGTTGTTCTGCTCCTCTAGCCTAATTTTTTGTTACTTTCAAGATTTATCCTCATTTCATATTAATGCCTATTATTCAGAAGTTGACTCTTAAGCCATTTAGTCAGCACTGTCAGCCCACTCATTAATTTTTTTTAGACTCCTTAATATTTTACTACCACTATACTCTCACTCTTCAAAGAGAGTTCCCTAAATATCTGTTTACACTTCACTGTTGTTTTACAAATGCTTCTTAAAGCCTCTAATACTAATAAAAATCTCAGTGAGAAAGGAATGTGTCTTGTCACGAAGCAACTATGCTGAATGTAAAGCATATTTTACTGAACAGTATCTTTCTAATTGTTCCCTCTAATCCCCTTCCCATCCTTATCCTCTGATCTTTCCCTTCTAGAAAAGGTCTCTTAAATGAGTTGAAAATACAGGTATTCAGCTATTTTTTTCCTTTCATCCACAAAGCATGCAATATATTGATACTGCCACATAAATAGCAGACTATAATATTGCGTGAATAAAATAGTGCACAAATCACACCCTGTATTCACATGTTTAAATGTGTGTATCAAACACACGTACACACAACAGCACATAGGTATGGGCATAGTGAGCAGCATTCTCAGTCTGTGCAGTATCTGCCTCACAGGTAACACAAAGAGCACACAAATGCAGCATGTAAAGTGCCAATTTACCCAAATAGATGGAGAAAATTAAAAATTAAAGTCCCTAGCCCTGTGGCAGACATAACCACAACACCAACAAAAGGAAATTTAGGTTTAGTGTGGGTAACACTTGTAACAAAGTCCAGAACACACTAGTTTGGCTACAATCCATGTCTCTAATACCAGACAGTTAAAAGTTTTCCCTACCCTCATGCTCTGGGGTATTTCTCACTCTGCAAGCCCTGGTTCCCATAGAGAGGCAATCTGTCTTTCTGGGCCAGAGAAAATATGAGATATATTCCAATTTTGCCAGCTCAACAAGATAGCAGTCAGATGCACAAAGTTCATACTTCTAAACCTAACTCGTGTTCTCTGCTGATATTTCACTTCAGCATCAGCCCACTTGCCTTTACATTCTTCTTCATACTTTATGCCACCTTGTTAACCTTCTTTCTCATAGCTCATCTCTATGTTCTTAGCAAGTTACCACAGAACAAAATACAAACTTACGTTTCAAAGAAGCCAAATGGCAAATACCTTCTAGTATTAATGAGAGACCATTAACACTGCTCATTCCCTCCTGCATGGTTCTAGCTCTTAGCATGTTAAAAACCTTAGCATAAGGTTTTTAAGCACAAGACTTATGTCCATAAAAAAGGTCGTATGAAGGGGCTGTGATTTCAGTGGAGTTCTTCAGCTCCAAATAATCTTTCTCCAAAGAAAGGGAAGACAGCAGTACACATTTTATGAAGTTATCAGTAGAGAACTGTCCAAGTGAGTATTGCAAGTGTAGGCTGAAGAATAACAAGGTAAGCGACATGCCAAAAAACCAGGGCAACAAGCACAGTTACCAACAGACACAATTCACGAATTTGCAATTATTTTATCTTGAGATTTCCATGACTATGATGGCAAGAACTTAATGATCCATTTTCATCTTACAGCTTAAATGTGCCATCCTACTTAAACACATAATAATGCAACATCATGTGTATAACAAGGACAACTTTTCTAGACGATAATGCAAAAAATTACATTTTTTTCTATTTTCCTAAATCTAACTATGCAGGAGCCTAGTAAGCAGACCTTGTTGGTGAAATTTTATCCAAACAGTCAATTCTGTCAATCTCAAAATGCTTCTCAAAATCAGGCCAGTTTTCTTAGAATTAAAAAGTAAGACATGTAGCTCCTAAAGAAACACAGTTACTCAAGTCCTATGAATTTTGATGAAAGCCTTACAAACTGCTGTTGCACAAAAAATTGCTGAAGAAAATAATCTAAAAATACAAGGAATTAAGATCAGGAAATTAAGACTTAACTTGCATTGACCTTAGTGTCAGCTCAACTGAAACAATGCACTGACTCAGTGTCATAACTATCCTGACATACTAAGTTTCACACATGGAAAATAATTATCAAATATAAGACTGCTATGTTCTGGATTTGTGCTGTATTCTTTCTAAACAATGAGGATAAAAATTAATGATGAACAGCTGCTTGAATCTGTCCAACTGGATCTGTGAACAGCCAAGAGTTTTGATACAGCAGTACATACAACCAGACAGAATCACTGAACAGAAGAAAACTCCACGCTGGAAGAAACTTTTGGAGACCACATGAGAACTTTCCTGTCTCACCAATGAAGAGCCACAGTCTGGCCATCACCCTCAACAAGACTGAGTGGGTTAAGTATGTCACCTTAATTTTGCATTATGCCTGTAATGTGTAAATTCTTTAACTTTCAAAACACTTTCAAGGCAATAAGTGAATGGCAATAAGTCCACTTGGACTAGTTTAATAGCCTATTTTTAAAAGTCAGTGGAAAAACATCATTGAAATTAGATTTTTTATATCACTATTCAT
Organism: Oreocharis arfaki; assembly: GCA_013398015.1. Lineage (NCBI taxonomy): Eukaryota > Metazoa > Chordata > Aves > Passeriformes > Paramythiidae > Oreocharis > Oreocharis arfaki. The sequence goes on along the minus strand of VZRR01005165.1, from coordinate 65,699 downwards.
TTTGCACTCATGTTTACAACTGTGATAAAGTTCTTGGCAAAGCCTCTGATCATTACAAGATAAAGAAACAGTGCTGTCAGGAAATTTTTGTACACAAACAGTGAATGTGGAAAATAAATTGTAATTCAGTTTCATCAGAATTTCAAGAGACATAACACTTCTTCACCTCTGCAGATTTTAATTCGAAACAAATGAAGTACTGCCAATTTACCTTTAATTTCATTTGAAATGAGCAGCTTATTTTCTGTGTCCTCATCTTCACACTCTTTGTTCTTTATGGCGTCCTTTGTTTGTAGTACTCCACTGAGGAAAATAAGATGTTCAATTTTTATTAATACATCATAAAAATCACTAAGCATGATGACATCTCTTGCTAGCAATGCTATTAACACACCAGGATTCCCACACAAAGGATGCTGCATCATAATAAAATAAAGAAACAGAGAGGATCTAATTTCTGACTTACAGAACGGCATGATTACTGACATGAATTTTGCAAAGAAGGCTTAAGAATAGTGTAAACTAAGATTACGTAAGCCATACCAACACACTTGACTTCATAACTGAAACTGAAAAATACATGAATGAAGGCAGTGGATGTGTCCAGAGCAGAAGATGGGAAGAGTGAAACCCACATATATAGCTGGATGTCCTACAAAGCCTCACTGGTTATGCAGGCCATTTTCAGGAGCTGTCTGAAATAACACCTACTCCTTTTTCTCTGCCCAACATTCATCTCTACCTGACACCAATTCCTTGTCAGTCCAGTTACTGACACTCAGTTGTGCAGCTGTTAATGATCCCACCAAAAATATCTGCATTCTTTTGTATCTGCTTTTGCACTACTTCTGATCCAGCTGCTCCCTCAGGTTTGCTGGCCCAAACATTTGCAAAGAGGGAATGTCTTCCCCCTATCGAGAAAAAATTGGCAAGAGATGTGGAAATAAGAGAATTTCTCAAAGTGGGGTAAGTGGGGGTGTGTGCATTTCCATCTTAAAGTCAGCCCCTGGGAAGTTCTTTTTCAAACTCTGCCTTCAGACGGTATTTACAGCCTGGTTTCTTACAGATGTGAAGTGATACGAATTTGCTGGCATTATGTGTCTACTTACTTCTGCTTTTAAGAATTTCAGAGCACTTTGGCCAGTTCTTACTAAACCATCACAGATACAGAGCACTCAGAGATGCCAAGTACATAATGAGCATATTCTAAAAATATGCACCAGACAGAATGACTCTTAGAGTTAAGACTACAAGAAATCCCCCTACCAGAGAAGGAGTCAACAAGAACCCCTTAACAAATGTCACAATCGCAGATAAAAAGCCAATCTACACCCAACACCTTGTTAGACATCAAGATTACCTAACCTCAAAACACAAATCCACAGAAGAAACAGGCCTGTTTAACTCCGCTGTTTACATTTATACTATTAAATAACATTTATATACTATATACAAGAAAACATCTGTGACTAAATCAAGTAGGAGCTTCCAGTTCACTGACTTCAACAGAAATATAATTATCACACTACTAATGGTGCAAAATGAACACAGCAGATCAGAAAATCCAGCCTTTTTAGTATGACAGGACACAAATAATAATGGTATGAGAAAGCAATACCAGCGGAATGTGTAAAGCAGGCACAACTTCTTATGCCACAAAGGACCTCTCCACAGTATCTTCCTCAGAAAGATTTATTTACTCAAAACTTATTTTCCCAACTCCACAAACACAGAAAACTTCTCAAGTAACATGCTACAAACTAGTGCAATTAATTCCAAAGGCAAAGGGAATTAATTGCACTAGTAGTAGTATATAATAGCTGTAATTCAACATAAGTAAGAGAGATCACCAAAACCTGTGAGGAAACAAGTACCTCCCTATTTTCTTGAGCGCAGTTTTCATAGCAACACACATCCAGAAATTTTACCTCATTAGTTAAATATGACAGTATCATGAATTGAAGGTTTTAGGGAAGATGCTGGAAGACAAATGGAATTTTCTTTTAAGAGCCAGTATAATTTGATTCCCAAGCCTGAGTTCACCTTCCTTCACTGTAAAGATTTCCAGAGTGAAATCCTTATTACAGTGAAATTCTTTTGCTACTCTGAAGATACTTTCAAATTAAAATCGAATATGCTATAGGTATGTAATTTTTATTGTGAATTTTAATCTCAGGAACATTCCAGAGGGACACACGGCAGTATTTATGTGCATAATTATATTTTTGCAACCCAAAATTTTCTAGTATAATTATTTGATACATAGAGAGCCTAAAAAAAAAAAAAAGAGTAAGTGGAACTAGAGATTAGCTGAGTACCATTTAGATTTAACACAACAAAACAAAACTCATGTTTGGGTTTGTCTGTGGTTGGTTCCTCAATGAAGGACTTCTATGAAACAAAAGATTACCTTTGAATATGAAGGTATACACAATTGAACTGAAGTCAAACATAATTAAATCCACACTGTGAGCTCAGCAACTGAAGAGCACACAAGTGTGTGTATCTATGTCTTCAATTATGCATATGTACTTTGAATACACATCTAAAAAGATCCACTGGGTATTGCAATAACTAGATGCTCAATATTTTATAACCGCAGCAGTTCATATATACCTAATGTTGTGAACATTATTTTTCATGCCTTTTTCAAAGGAAGATTATTCAGCTGAAAGTCCTCTATGACTTTGCTGGATACATAACAAATGAGGAAAGCTAGATGATAAAATGCAGACAGTCATCAGTGGATTTGAAGAGATGAAATGCAAACTGCAAAGTCCCTGGGTAGTTCAAAACCGGCACAAGACTTATTCTCTTAATGAAAATGACTCAACACAGTGAACAGATAGCACATGTATTGGCTAGCTTCAGTCTTCTAAAGGTAACACCCACTAAAAAAATAAAAGACAAAAAATTTTTCCTTCAATTAATCTTAACAGGTAGTCTGTAAAGCCAAAGTATATTTCTAAAAAAAAAAAAAAAGAGAATTTACCGTAAGTATGGTTAAAATGATGAATCACAACTATTTTTTTAAACAGGTTATTTCAAAATTACCCCTGAAGCCATCTTCTTTTTTTTTGCTGTTTAAATTCACTAGAGTATGACTAGTGAATGCTGTTTATTGAATGCTGTTTATTAGTAGTAGGGAAATTATATCAACACTGCTTGATGCTCTTACTAAATCTTTTCTGAAATAACTTGAACAATATAACCTGATTGAAACAACATAAAAGAATGTTTTTTAAAAAAGCTGGCCAAATCTAAAAAGATGCCAAAAGCTACACACTAAGTTTTATTTTTTATTTAATGTAAGTTTTTGCAATAAAGGAAATAATTAATACTAGTTAAACAGTCTAGGGGAAAAAGGAATAAAATGATAAAACACTGCCAGATCTGGTTAACCCAATCTGAAAAAAAAAGATTAAAAAAAAAAAAAGTCTTGCAGTGCTTTCAGAGGATTTCATTCATAGAATATCCTGAGTTGGAAGAGACCCACAAGGATCATTAAAGTCCAATTCTTAACAAAACAGTTCCATTTCAACCATCGGCTTTACTATGGGTATTTACCATAGAATACCAACTCTCCAGTCTCTGTCTCTCAAGACACTATTATTGCTAACACAGTTCATATATTGCGAACACAAAACAACATAGGCTCATGTAAATATGTAACAAATGACACTTCTTACTCCAGGGTGTCATCTATTTCTGTTTGAAAATAGTCAATAAAATAATGTAGCAATACTGTAACTAATTAAAAATGTCGGAAATCCTATTGCCTCACATATCCCCATGAAAACACTGAATTGTATACTTTTAGCTTCAAAGACAGTTTCCAAACTTGCACTGGAGAAAAATATTTATGGTATTAAAAAAACTATCTCATTTAATTTTCTGTCAAAAATGCATCCCAGGTGCTGAAAGTTATGGAATTTTAATTTTTCCATGTTTGTACATATTTGTATATATACAATAACATTTGTACACAAACCTGGGAAGAAGGATCTCAATTTCCAATAATTGATCTGTATTGTATTTTTCCTCTCCTCTGATGTGTTTCTTATTTCTTATATACCTTGTGATACTCCTTTCTCCTCTATTTCTAAGATAAAGAGATCTGAAGAGCTTCTATATTTCCTTCCCCACTGCTTCCAAGAATTCCACAGACAAATCACTGGGCTGGATTGCCTGGTAAGTTGCATTTTAAACTGACTCCAAACACCCAATACTTTGAAAAGAACTGAGAGTTACCCAGGTGCCTTCTTTTCTTTCACATTGCATAACAGGGGCTTCTTGCAAGGAGATTTACTTTCTGCATCTTCCAGCTTGGTTGTTTCTGGTATAGTTTTCCCAGATGGTCGATTGTGAGGTGAAGATTTCATACCTACGTGACCAGGGCTGGGGCATTTTCTTTCACTGTTTAAAACAAATTTTAAAAATGTTTAAAAGTGTAAGCAGCTAAGCTGTTCTTTAATTTATTTTCTCTATGCACAAAAAGTCAACTGAAGACATCCAAAGTGGTTTTTTGTTTAAGAAATACAGAGAAGTTTTTTTACTTGCCACTAACAAGATTGTACACCTGGGATTTTCAGAAATAAAAATAAAGGACTCTTTTCTCCATTCAATTAATGGTAAAAGGATTAGGCAACTCAACAAGAAGAGAATTTGTCTAATATTATTTTTTGATAATAAGCTATCCACTTCAAATATTTGTAATATAAGAACACTTTGAGGTATTATTTTCCTCCTACCCCTTCTCTCCCATGATATATCACTGTGCAGCCTTTAAAATGTTATATGCAGCCTCTTAAGTGGGACAATGAAAAAAGTAGCACTTGACACAGTCCCTGCCACTGAGGACATTGCTCAAACTGCTACTGGATTCACTGTAATGGTACCTGCCAGGGAGCAATTAAGCCACTTCAGATTTCTAAAATCCTATATTTATAAGAACAATCAAATCAGGCTGAACTCTTTGACAGTGGAATATTTGGGGGTTTAGAGCATGAAGCTGAAACTGTCTCTGAGAAGGCAATTTAAAATACCATCTATTGAAAATATGTGGTCATTCCAGTGGGAACTGGAAATCTTCACTATGAACATCCACATTTCACATTTACATTAATGTAGCCTTGAAAAGAATTGAAAGCCTCTCTTCTTTTCCTGTCCTTCTTAAATTCCCTGTTTTTCCCTGTAGCCCAAAATAAGCATAAGAATCAGTATCACAATTTCTGAGATAAAACAATCATCTGAAAATAATCATTTTGGTATTGCACTCCTTTTCTTATCCCCAGTGCTCCTGTTTAAAAAATTCAGCTACAGACTTCAGCATTTTTCTTGCAAAACTCAGCCCCAGTAACTTGATTCCCCACTCCCACTGTAATGACAGAATAGTGGCTGTTCTTCAAAGAGCAACATTAACTTACAGTCACATCAATAAAGCTACTATAGCAAACAAAAGAAACACAAAGAAATAATTTTCTAAAGTGAAACCAACTGGTCAACATTCAATTTTAAATTCCAATTAACCACTTAGTAGTCTAGACAGTTACACCGAAGATGAAACCAAACTCTTGTTATACCATAGACAGTCTCAGTATCTGTCTTTGACAGCTCTGTGACTTTTTAGATAAGCACTGAAAAAAACATTTTTCTTCCCTGTAAATGAAAATGTAGATAAATAGGCAGGCCTTTCTGAAACCATTCAGTCATTGCACAATTATAAATTGCATTGCAGAACACAGAAATCAAGTACTGCTGTTAGTCACGGACATCGCTTCAATCATAATTACTTGATTACAGGAGAGGTGGATCTTTCACTTGCTTCCACTTTTCTGTTTCTGGGGATAGGACTGGCTGCAGGCATCTCCCCACTCAACCGGTCAGGTAAGAGGCTTTCTTTGTTCAAGTTCATCTCTGAATATGGGCAGCTGACTGCACTAGAAGTTAAAGAAGAAAAATTACTCCTTATTCTCAGATGCTTTAATGATTTCACCTTTTTCAAACAAAATGACATTGGAGTTTCCGAGAAGTAGATGAAATAATACAAAGAAGATTAAAAAAATGCAGTAAGTAGTCATACTTTAAAATGTTAAATCCATTGATTAAAAAACTCAACTTTGCATTTCCTTTCGACAACAACTTGTATAACACAAATCGTATTAATTTGTATTACAACATTCATTGTGGAAAATTGCTTGATGAGTATTTAGCCTGCTCTCTCACCATTTTAATGGTGCTTACACAACACAGGATGCCTTTGACTATATCCACGTCTCTCCAAACAAAGTCACATTACCATGGCTATTTATTTATGTGAAGGAGGATGTTTCTATTATGTAATGTCTACACAGAAGCTGCATTTCAAAGGCACAACATGGGGAACAGTGCACATCCCCTTACTGCAGCGAGTGCCCCATCTTTGCAAATGCCATTTTGTGATATTCCATTAAGAGACTGTGATATTTTCACAGTCTGTCTTAACACTCAAGACTCCCTATTTCCTTGCGCTCCTGCTAGGGAAAGAATTTGACACTGAGCATTGATACAACAACTTGTAAATATTACTTTAACAAATGTGAAAGTTGTACCACTCAAAGTCAGAAAACCTGTGTTGGCACAAGAAGTAGGAAAGGGAAACACAGCAACACAAACCAAAACACATGGGGCTGCACTAGGATTTTTTCTTTAGAAGATTGCTCTGCAGTGTCCAACTGATCAGTCAGCCAGACTGCTGATACTCAACACATCAATGATAATATCCTAAACTCTGAACAGTATACCTATGTCACAACAGTGAATAGTATCACGCTCAAGTTTTCAAAACTCTATGTCTGATAGAGGAGAGACTGTACTAAATATGACGCTCTATTTGTGGTTCATGAGCTATGACACTATATTCTGAAATTATGCTTGTGTTTTTACAAGGACTTCTATAACGTTAAAAGGTAAAAAACACATGTTCTGCAATTTTGCTTATTTTCTTTTCACGAATATAACTACCTATCTCGCCATAAATCAGTGCAATCTTTTCTTTCACTGATAGTTACATGCATGATTTCCAAAGAGAACTGTCTAATATAAACAAGAATACCTTGACAGCCATATGCCCAGCCACCCTTAAATTACAAAAGTAAATAGAAAAACAACAGTTTTCACTATCATTTTTTTTCTATAAAGCACAGCATTAAAAAAGAAAAATGCCTTTTATTCAAAATATGCTGTACACTCTCCTTTTCCTTTACCAATGAAGCTCTGGGTTCAGAATGAGTATGTAACAGCTCCTGTAATGGGGTTGGACCAATATTGGTGATCCAATTTTGATGTCACTAACATAAACAAAAAGTTGGTGGAAATTAACATTTCTCTCAGCACTTGCATAAAAGGAGAAATTCCTTAAGGCCAAGTCAGTCAGCCCTTGCTGGGGTTATCAAGTCAGGAGATCAACAGTATGTCTGATTTCCTCAATTGGCTCATTTGAAAACAAGACAGTATTGACTTTTTTTTTTTAATGATTACTATTATTATTTTTTAATCCTTGAGTAGCTATGCTGAACTTGAATTATGGAGGAAAAAAATAGAATCGTTTCTGCTTTTCTAACCAAGATGAGATCCCTGTTTAAGGCTACTCCAAGCAGATGTTGTTCCATAACAGTCTCTACAGGGCTTTAAAGGGACATGCAGCCCAATCCCCCAGGTGATCCAACGAAGCACAGAACAGTCATCTTTGCCTTCTTCTGGGGAACTTTTTTACACATCCAAATCAGATGGAGTCCAGCCACCCATTTGGCTATAAAACACTACACTTGAAGTATGGTATGCTTTCGTTAATGAAATTTTTTAGAGACATGGAACAAAACATACAAATAAAAATTAACTTGGGGCATTCATCTTTTATTTCTACTTTCTCTTAAGCAGAATAGGGCATTTTATTTTAAACCTATTTGCACATGTTGACTTACATTTATTCTCAAGTGGGTTTTTGTGTCTTAGGAGTAGCCCCTGTCAGATGTCCTATGCTGCTGCATCTACCACAATGATGTCTTTTTCTCTTTCAAACGAAATACAAGATCAAAGATACAGGCTCCTGCTCAGAAAAAGGTTTTAAGGCACCAATGCTAGTGTGATTTAAGTTGTTGCTGTGACAAACAAATACTACTGTGATGAAATACAGTTATCAGAAATTCATGAATATATTGGTTAATCTCAGTTCTGCCATTGTTACAGGGCAAAGCATGTAATTTTCTTTTGGCTTCCTAGGCTCACAGGGGTGTTTTGAGCAATGTTTCTGACCAGTTAAAGGGCTATCACAAGGCAACACCAAACAGTACCACTGTGGTATTTAACTTCAGCTGTGTATTATTAAGCAAGCCTTACATTACAATGAAATCTGACAATACGATTGCTAGACTCCAGCAGGTTTTCCACTTACCAACACCACTAACAGGTTTTAAATTAAAAAAAACCAAAACCCCAAACAAAAAAGCCCCAAGAAAAAGCCTCAAAATTCAATCTTTTATTACAACTTGTCTGCTCATATACTACGTTTTCCTTTAGTATTTTCTGGAAAAACTGAAGCTGAATGATAGTTTCAGTCAACAATAGTTATAATATTAATGATGCTTTGGAACACTAGATTCAGATTACTTTTTCTCTGTAATTAATCATTCAAGTTGCTGTATCATTTTTTTAAAACTCCTTGATAGTCCTTTGATGTTACTGATGCTTGAGGCAACAAAAAGAACCCTCATGGTTTCCACTGTTAGCTTTGTTACAACACAATACAGCACGAATGAACCTGTGTATGGCTTCGGATCAATCAGTAAATCCCCCTGAATCTCAATGCCTCCAGCCTTCAGTTCAGTTTAACTTGTCTACTACAAAGAACGAAAAAAATTAATCTTGTTATTCCTACATAATACAAGTATTTGATTTATATAGGACTGTAAGTTTTTAACATGACTCAAGGGCTCAGAACTCTCAGTGTTTAGGTTATTTAATATCCAATAAGGATTTTTAACTCTCCTGTCACCTTAAACCTGGGTTTCTGCTCCAGCTTCCAGTTTGCTTTAGCACACCACTTCGAAAACAGCAGAAGTTAAGAAGTTAGTTTCCAAAAAGATCAGATGTCTTTGGCTTGGGGGTACCACACTCTGCCAGAGGCTCAGGAAGAATGGCAGGAGGCAAAAGCAGCAGCAGGTACTCAATGCGAAACTCTGCTATTCATCTGACAGGGCTGTGCACCCCCAGCACTGCTCCACAGCTTTGAAACCAGCCCAACACGAAGATCTCAATTATCATCGGAGCTGCTTCAGTAAACAAACATTCACATTAATAGCACCTGACACACACACACACACACACACACCCCCGCACAGGAGAGTAATCAGCCATCTCTAAATGTTGAAGGATCAGCACAGCACAACAATTAGCTGTCTGCAGGGCACTACTGAAATGGCAGCAGACTGGCTGGCAATATGTGTGTGCACAACACAGTTTTCTGAGGAAAGGAAGCCACTGTTTCCAGAGTCCTGCATATGCTGAGTAAAAACTGGGCATTAAAATAAGTTTCTGTTTTTATTGAATCATGAAAGATGAATACAGAAAAAGGCAACGCACCATTCTGATCACAGGCCTGGGATTTTCAAGTCAACAGAGGTTTTACACAACCAACCCTTTCCAAAACTGTCTGATGGAACAGAAGTGTTGAGTAGCATATCCCACCTGTGTTTATTTGCAACTGCTCTTCTATCACACTCAAGATCTGTCTCTAGGTGCAGTTACACACATCTCTCTTTTCTATAAAGTTCAACAGTAGGAAGATAAAACTGGGCTGCCAATAGTTAGGCATGGACCTTAGTCTTCTCCACACATTTGAAGATGCTCCTATCTTACAGCAGTACGGAAATTTTCTGAAGCACAGAGTCTGGATGGAATACTCTCAGCTACACCTAACATCAGAAGGGAACATCGGCCAGGATTCTCTCTTAAACTGAAGAAGGGTAAGGCAGCACTCTGTTCGGTCTAAGAGCTTGCATATGAAGTACTTCTCAATATAGACTATTAGTCTCTATGACCCCTTGGAATATTTTGCAAACTTGTATCAAGCCACAGACAGGTCTCCTGGTTTAGCTGTACTGGTTGGAAATGTTACCAAGCCCAGGTCCCCAGCGCCTTTCAGGTGCAAGTTATCGCCAAGCACCATCAAGGGATGAGGTTGTATGAGAACTCCAGAAAAATTCACCTGGACTAATGGGTGGATTAAACTATCTAGAGCAGCCTATGTCCAGATGACCACATCAGCTGGTGATATATGATTAGCAATAAACCTTCAGACAGCATCGGAGGGATGCGTTCTTTTTTTTTTTTTGCTGATGGATTTTGTTAAGTGATCTCTTTACTTCAGACTTCACGAAAACATTTTTAACTAGTCTCAAAACAAGCAATACAACTATTCTCTTTCACAATTACAGCACGTGTTTATCATCAAAGCATTCATTTTTTTGGGAGAAAGCTGCTTCAACAGTCTAAACCTGAATCAAGAGTACTTTAGAATGGATTTGACTGGTGACAATGACTTTACATAAAGGATAAATAAAACTTGAGACTGGCATCAAAAACCGCAGACGCTGGAAAAAAAGATGTGACCTCCTGCTGAGCTGAGGTTTCCATGTTTATACAACATGTGTTGTCCTACAACACAGCCTCTACCACAGCACTTCAGTTCACTTCAACTTACACATAACACACGCGGAGTCTGAAGTTTCTGGCAAAAATGTTTACTCATGAAGAGTTGACTCAAAACACTTATGAACTACTTACAACTGACCTCTTTGCATTCCTGCTTCAACCTGAGAGTTATGGCATGCATTAAACATCAGGGTATATAATTCCCAATCATAAATACGCAGGTGATCTGCATAATGCTAACAATCTGTACATCAGGCTGTTTCAACTGCACAGCACATAACCCTGGATCAACTGTTGAGAGATACCAAGTCCTTACTAACATCGGCTTTTCCAAAAAGTAAATGCTTTAGCCCTGCTATGTAATTAATCACTGAGGCTTTCATCTGATTCCTAAGGAACAAGCTCTCAAAATTATTTCAGAATTACTTAGCATTTTAAATTATCATCCTTTCTGCACACAAGCATTTATGCCTTGCACCTCATCACAAAAAAAAAAAAAAAAAAAAAAAAAAAGATAAGCATGGTTAAATACATTTCAAGGTTGCCAAGATAAAAGAGCCATGGGAATGCTACCTGATTTGAAAATTATACAAATTTCAAAATCTCCTCATTAATTCAGGGAAGAAGTGGTGGTACAACATTAGAATTTTTGTGGCAACCTGGCCACAAGTTTGTAGGCCCCAGATGAGCAACAAATTTCATTATTTGCCTCAGAAATTCTGAAGAACAAAACTGGAATATCAGCACAGAGGGCTAACCAATAGCTAGTGAATGAGACACTTACTGGTAAAATATATTTGCTACGAAATGGCAAATATTTGTCCTATGATCAACAAAATTTCTTTGCTTATATTTTTAGACCCTAGAACTATCAGTTAATGTGCAAATAATAGGATTGCTAAGACTACAGCAAAAATAAAGCAAAATGAAATGCCATGAGTTTGTTTCTTTTCTTAATATTCAGGATGAGTAAGTATAACAACCTTTAAATAGCATGGAAAATGTAGCTATAAAAGCAAAGACTATACAAAGTAAATAGACATACAGCTCTTACTCATCCTCTACATCTAAAACATCAGAACTTTTATTGCCAGTGTTTACTCAGAGAGATCATAATTGAAAAACTTTTCAGACAAATTTACTTTTTTTTTTTTCTTATTTTAAGTTTCAACTTTGGGCTGAAACCCACAGTATGTTCACCTGATTCTAAGTAATTGAGATAGCACTTGGTAAGGAATTGGAATTTATCACCTTCCAGATTAGATGCAATAACAAATTACACAAGACTCGAGTCTACTAGAATATGAAATAAAATGGGTTTCAGATAAGCCATCAGGAAGCTTTTTAGGCAAATCTGGTTTAGTTCACATTTGCAGTGGACGAAGACTATGAATGCAGAAGGTTATGATACAGTAACAAATGGTAGCCTATTAAGGATTGACTTGAATGTTTAAGGACTTATCCTACTTGTTGAGTGCAATAAAGGGGAAGTGGAAAAGGGAAGGTGAAAAACTGGGAGAAAAAAACCCAAAGAAAAATAACACAGACAGAAAAAGACAACAGGAATAGGGTGAGAATAGTCTGAAAGCCAGTTGGTGTGGCATACTGTGTCATGACAACTCCACCACAGTTCTTACTGCAACAAGTTTTGTCACTGGAGCTAGCTATGTCTCTTCCTGGGGTCAAAGCCTGTCCTAGCATCATGAGCTCTTCTGCTTCTAACACTACAAACACAATGCTTCTGCTGCAGATAGGGAAGAACTTGCAGCAGAAGATGCCTTTTACACACCAAAATGTAGCAGTACAGTGAGTATTGCTGGCCAGGTGTCTTTGTTAGGGATTAGTCAGAACCTTAACACATGGTGATACATCATCCAAACCTTGTAGCATAATTTGAGTCAGCAGGACATAATTCTCTCATCAAAAACATGAAAAGATTGCAGAGGTCATTCTTGGAGCAAGGTAGTTTAAAAAGATACTTTTAAAAATGTATCAGTAAATTACCCAAGAGCAATCCTCTAACCATGTGAGAGAGCAGAAAGAACAAAGTGACATGACACTGAGAAATTTATGACTGTGTAATGGAAAAATGACAGCTTCTGGAAGCTCTAATTCGCAAAAAGGTAACAGGATGATATTCATGATGCTTAATTCTCAGCTTAGCATACTATATTACTTGTACATCCCTTACTGAAACAGTCTGGATTCACCTCACATTCTAAATATTTTCAAAATAATAAAATTTCAACTTGGGAAATGCTTCCCATTTACTCGGTCATTGTCTCCCTGTCCCCTCCATTCCAATCTACCATGCTAATACCAACTACTGTCTAGGATGAGATGTCCATATTTCTGTATTATACCTCAGAAAGTGTTCAACAAAGCATCTTTAGAAACACTAAATAGAAGCAGCAAGCTGTCATTGGGGAATATGTCAATCGGAATTTCCTTTCTAGCATTGCTCCAAGCCAACAAACAAATCCTTACCCCTACCAACCAAGCAGAACAAAAACATCCAAGCCATAATAAAATCAGTGGCTTCATATTTCAAAAGTTTCAAAAGTTATTGCTTTACACATATCTGTCTGTAACACTTTGCAGTCTGGACAGCAAGCTGAGGAATCCTCACAGGAACAAAATACAGAGTAACTGAATCTACCAATTGTGACAAAAAGTAATGTACGACAAATCTTATCTCAGCACACCCTGGTGAAATGAAGTTACAGATTGCTAATGTTTATTTCAGCATGCTCACCATGGCAACTGAAATAATTGCATATTTAGGTTTACAAGATTTCCTATTTTTCTCCAGCTTGGATCTGTTTTCTTATGAACAACAATTTAAAAAAACCATCTGCACACATCCTTCAATTGAAAGAATAAAATCAGTTTCACAGAACATACCTATGATGGCCGATATGTCTTGCTCTCTTAATGTGTCCAACTCCCTTACATCCTGCTGTGGGACACCCTCCATGCTCTAAAGCTTCCACCAATTCCAAGGGACCTGCATGCCAGGTGAAATTACAAATGAGATTTTTAAAAAAATTATCTAATATTTAAAAGCTATATAAATATGCACGAACACCTGTGCATTGTAGCAAGCATGAAGAAATAAGTAAACAGAAGTATTTTAATAATGCATTCTGCAAAAGCATGATGGAGACTTAAACAACCTAATCCACTGGAGAAATAATTTTATTCCATGTGAGTAAATCTCTTCAACAGAACTACATCTATATAAAGAACACAAATCTTGGAGCAGCTGCATGACATCAAATTTCTCTTCTAATCATTTAGCTGGAATCTGGTTGTTCTGCAAGAGCACAGAAAAAGTAAGTTACCCTATCCCTGTTCCTGAAGGCAGGGATGTGTTTGTAATGCATACTGTCCTTACACATTTTTTAGCTGTAGTTTTCCAGCAAACAAGATGTGAAAACGAAGGCTGAAAACACTACTGAAAAAAACAAGCCACTGGGAGATTTTTGACATTTTCACTTCTCTGAATTTATGTGTCTATCTGATTTTCATCAACCTGTAACAATGACGCCCGCAGGATTAGAGGATGTATGCCAAAAGGAGCTTTGAGGCCTGAGCAAACATAGTACACAACCCACAGCTTCACAGCAGGTGAGAGACAGCCGTGCTCCAGTACACGACACTGGGAACGCCTGCTGCACCTCTGCAAGCACGCACGGTCCCCCTCTAGTTCTTCTTGAAAAGTACATCAACTTGTATGTCTCCCTACAGATAACAATAAAGACATGAAAAGGTCTATTTAAATAGATTTTTCTAGATGATAGATTCTTGCTTGCAGATGGATAATGAAAGACAGAGAAATATTATGTATAATTAGAGCAGTCCAAAACCTTTTTTTAACAAATGTTCCAGCTATGCAAATGTTACAACACTATGACTACACTGAAGTGCAAAGACTTCTATAGTCTTTAAAGACTGTAATGGGTGAGAGAACAGGGAATTTCACCCTTTCTACCTTTATGCAGAATTCATGCTTACAATGTATCAAATAAGCGGACTCAGAGGAAGATTTACCTGAATAGGGATGTTTCTGTAAAAGGAAGTCCTGCTTCACTGACGTTCTGGTTTTGAAAAAAATAACTCCCTATAAATGTTCTCTCTTCACTTATAAAATTCAAACTCTTTAAAAATGCAATTTAAAAGAGCTACAACTGGTTGTCCATGTTTACGTGAGAAGCTGCTGTTTGCATCACTGTGAAACAATATAAAAATCAACACCAGCACTTCGCTCTTAATTCCCTAACTGCTATCAAAAATGTCATAATCCATCATGATGACTTCACTACATCTGAAAAGACTATGAAGACACGAATAATGGTAACTGCTCTGGACTAATATTACTAACATTGCACAGCATTCACACAAAGCTTCTAATGTGAAAGACAGGAGTCTGGACTTCGTCGTTGAAAGTCCTATCATACTGACTGAGGCAGAAACTGTCTTGCAAAATATATTCTTCCCTCCTCATGAAACCCTTTCAGAGGTCTGGCAATGCCTTTTAACTTACTTGGAAACATTTTTATAATATTCTATATGGTAATAAAACCAAGTCGTATTGTTGGAATAATATTTTACTCAGCAATCATTCTATTTTATAAGTAATTGTGTAGGTTATTGCCTTTTTCCGACCTAACGAATGGTCAACTTCTTCTCCTGCCATATTGTCCATCTTAATTTTTGTAGCATAACAGAAAGTTTCGTCTAACAGTCACATCCTAAAAGAGATGAACAGTGCCTCCTAAGCCACCATCTAGAGGAGATGATGTGTTATACATGATGGGCATCTGTACCTTGCTTCTTTTAATGTCTCCAAAAAAATGAATTTACTTATTTTATACTCTCACCTAGGCTAAGATTTTTTATTTTTATATCAATCTTACATAATAGAAATGTTGCAACTTTATTCAGCTCTTTTGCCATATGATACAATTTTGATTTATGTGGCCACAGACTACTTTTCCCACTGGGCTGCTCATTCAGCACACAGGATAGCACATCTCAGATCAAGAAGCAGATATGCAGCATCCTGTCTTCCCCTCATTATTCACTTTGTGCTTTGGCACTTACGGCACTCTATTCAGACTCTGAAGGCAGAATGATTAACTTCCTAACAGGCAGGCATCACTTTACTGCTGGAGTGCTCAGAAAACTAATGAATATACACTGATCACAGCCTGGATAGGAATAATTTCTTCTTGACATTTAGAGACATTGAATTGAGGCACTGTGATTTTCAGGTAACACATTCACACTGTGTGTGACTTATCCCAGTTATTTTACACTTAATTTTTTTCTGAGTACTTGGCATTGCTCAGCATTTCTTATTTTCCAAGCACAGTTCTTTCTGACCTTGTTACAGCTGTGAATACTCAGCACTTGTGCAAACCATACCTCAGAGTCACTACATAAACCAATCTCAGAGAACAGCACCCACTTAAAAACTCATCTGTTCAAAGTTTGGCTAAAGTGATTTCACCATCGTTATCTAGAAACACAGTGGCCTAGGCAGGGATATATTTACCAAAAAGTCTCTTCTCCCTGCAACCTTCAGTCTCATTTATCATATACCTCCCACTTCTTCAACAAATACAACAAAATCCCCAGACAGGGCAAGCTGGTAAATCCAGTGTTATTATTGGTATCATGCTTCTGTTAGATTTATTTTCAACTTGGGCACCATTAATCCCTCTTTGCTCAGCTGAAGAAGAAAAGGTAGTTGTTTTTGAGGATTTGCCACAGCAATTGAAAGCAGCGCCTTCTCAGGGCACTCTGGACTCCTCTGAGCCAGAAAACATAGTAACCATCAAGAGCAATATGAGCAAAGCATCTTGAGAGTGATCCCCTACCCCTACAGAGTGCCACAGCAGTTTCAGCACTGGCTTGAGACGACCAGGATTTTAAACAACAGATCTTTAACATTACTTCTGGTTTTGACTGTAGTTGTATTTCCATTGCAGTAAGGGTCAATAAAGCCATTTACTAAAAAGCGATTAATTACTGACTGTTGATTTTGCACTAAATGTCACATTTGCAATTATTTTGCATATCCTAGTGGCTTCTCTTCCTTGAACGGCATTGGCAGGGAAAAAGCATAGCACACATGCCTTTTACCATCATTACATTACAGTGTGGTTTCTCTTACTAAGTGGGGGCTGAAGAGGGTGTCCGGTTTTCATACACCACCCTGCAGGATGGATATCAGGGCTGTCTACATCAGTCCAATAATCATAAATACTATCCCAGCCATCAAAATGAACCTAAAATACAAAAAGGAGAATAGTACATTTTAGATCAGGAAAATTCTCCATAAAATCAGTTTACCTGAGTAATCTCTAGAAATGACATGTCCATCAGAGAAGTCACTTTCAGAGAACTATTTGAGTAACAACGAAAATACATGTATATTACATTCTGGACCCAGGCATACTCTCACTAAAGTAAAGAGTAAACAACCATATGTCATATAGTTGTTTACTGTATTATCAAGCTCAAATCCCAGGAATAATGCAGTTCTCACATTAGTTCTCACATTAACACATAGATTAGTTATGGATTTATGTTTTTTCATCTCTCAAAAAACCACACAAAAATCCAAACATTTTTTAATCTCCAGTTTGAACTGGACTTAAGAACAGCAGAGCAGTAAGCAAAGGACTAAAATAATGGAATTTATCTATAAAAAACAAGCAACCCCCCCATCATACAAACAACAATTTTACTAAAATCAGACTATACAGGATAAAGAGCTGAAACTGAAGAGAAAACGAAGCATCTGACTTCCCAGGAAAGTACCAGTATGGGCTGTACACACATTTTTTTCACACGAAAGCTAAATACCTTCAAATCTTGCATGACGCCTGTACCGGTGAATTCCTCGGATCTCTCACATGCACATGCGTGGATGCACATACACATAGATACATTCAAACAGAGCTCTTTCAACATATGCTACAGGGTCAAATTACTGCCCTAGAAGTTACAAATCTTGTCATTTAATAAATTAGGCTGGAGAGCGGGTTTTTTCTTGATCTTGGGATGGGGGTTTTTTTGTTCCTTTTTTTTTTTATTTTTTTTATTTTGCATGTCCAACTTGAGGTAGAAAATGTGTAGGTGTGAAGATGTTAGTTCTGAAGACTCCCTACCCGCAGTTAATTCAGATGATTCTTGAAATAACAGGTATGCTTAATAAAAATCATGTATGTGTATGCAAACACATACACCCTCCATTTCTAGTTGGATACCTGGTATATGTTAGCCCTTCTAACAGTTAAGGGCTTCAGAGTGGAAAACTGGTTTTGTACAATAAAAGGAAATTAATTCAAGCACACAACTTCTGCAAAATACATTAAAAATACACTAACTTAGCTTAAGCCAATCTAAAGCCCATAACTAACAAAAACTTCAGAACTGCAGAAATCACTGACAAAGGACAAGAAATCAGGGCTGTTTCTTTGATATCTCACATATCTCTCTCTCTGTCCCCTTGTAAACTTACAGAGACAGATTCTAGATTAACCCAGACCAAGTATTTCACGGTCCCTAATACAAATACCAAAGCAGCCCTTCGATGCTTGATATTAAATAATCACATTTCTTGATAGAATAGACAATTGTCTCCTATCAACTATTCCCAAAGCCATTTTCCAGTATATTCAGCTCTGCTCTCTAACTATTCACCTCAGCACAAGTATCTAACAGGACAATAAAACAACCCATTCTGGAGGAATTATGCATATATCAATTAGTGAAAAGCAAGAGCAAAAGCTTAGCAGGACAGAGCAATGCCACTCATTTCTTCCCAAGGTTAATTTTACAACTACAGGACTTTGGTTTTACAAAGTCCTCATCATTTACTTACCTTTATTCTATAGTCATCAGTATCTACAATAGTTGCTACTCTGATAAATACTGGATTTCTTTTGTCAACCACTTCAAGTTTCATGTTTTTCTGAAAGCCATGAGAAGGCTTCTAGAAAAGAAGAACAATACTGTGTGAAATAGAACAAAACTTCAAAATCTCATGCAGCTGTAAAATATATATAACCCATCAAAAATTCTCTGCCTTTATTTTTTTCAAATCTGCCCTCCCTCTACTAGAAATTTAAGCATAAAAACATAATTCAAACCAGTCTTATCAACCTACTGAAACAAAGTAACTACTTTGGCATTCCAGGTTCTCCTGGAGTGGACTGGATTCAAGTCATCCAAGGATGTAAATGGGTATCTTTAGTTTGAATCAGTTTTTTTCCTAAATTCTCTAGAAAAGTTTTCCTAGAGATTTTGGCCAACAGTTTCAATGCAGTATTTAATAAAGCATTACGTACCAGCTGCCTGAATTGTCTATGAAATTGTCTATGGAAAACATATTTGTGCTTTCTGGTATGTATTTTTGTTTCATGAATCAAACTCTTTTTCAGTTTCCTACTGAAACTGAAAACATAACTAATCCACAGCATAATAGTAACAAATAGGACCAAATGCCTGGGTTTTTACACTATTTTGACAAAAATGGTGTCTCTGGTAGGAGTATTGGATTTTGTGTTTTGTCCTCTGCAGTTATGAAAACTAAAGCAAAATTATTTCCATTTTAAGGGAACATATGCACAAGACAAATTATGAGTTTTATTCTAATTTTGTAGGAAAATAATGTATCTGCCCCTCTAGGACTTCCCAGAGTATTGCTGTCTTTTCTTCAGCTGCAGTCTGAGTAAGAACTCAATTTTCTCCCATAATACAATATAAAACACTGTTACTGTCTCAGATATAACCAAATACCTTCCTAATCCTTGCTCAGGGTATTCATGCTGAGAATGTAAGATTGAGAAACGTTATTAAGCCAGACACACCTTGGGGTGATAAACTGCAGGTCATTAATAAACTCTGGTAATCTACTGACCCCAGGAACTGCTATAAACAGCACATTTTGGCTTTTGTTAATCCAGCTCTTAGCAAAGTGTTATTGAGAATTAGTGTCCCTAATATGAAAAGCTGAAGTAAACGTGCTTCAATGCGCTGTGAGACAAGAGCTGGGAGCTACGATGCTGGCTCCCAACAGCAATCCAGGATGATTAGAGGGATGGAACACCTCTCTCCTAGATTAGAGGGATGGAACACCTCTGCTGTGGGGAAAGCCTGAGACAATTGCTCTTGATCAGTCTGAAAAAGAGATGGCTTAGGGGGGACCTAACTGCAGCCTTCCAGTACCCGAAGGGCGACTAAACAAAAGGTGGAGAGGGGCCTTTTTACAAGAGCATGGAATGATAGGATAAGGGGAAATGGTTTCAAACTAGAAGAGAGTAGGTTTAGATTAGATATTAGGAAATAATATTTCACTGTGAGGATGATGGGACACTTAACAGGTTGCCTAGAGCTGTGGATATCCAATCCCTTGAAGTGTTCCAGGCCAGGATGGATGGATCTCTGAGCAACCTGGTCTAGTGAAAGTTGCCCCTGCCCATGGCAGGGGGATTGGAACTAGATATCTTTAAGGTCCCTTCCAGCTCAAGCCATTGTGTAATTCCTTCTGCATTAGCGGCCATCACTGAAATCTTACGAGCTCAGAAAGATGGACCACGGAAAGAAACTAGCAAGTACAAAGATAAAAGAAAAGGGTGCTGCCCACAAACACCATAGTTAAACTGAGGAGCTGCCTGTGGATGCTGCCCACACGCCCTGGTTGCAAGCTTGCAGAAAAAAAGATTGCTAAAGGGTGTTGAAAACAAGCTCTTGCCCGAGGCAATGGACTAGATGGACAAGCAGACTAACCTCTTATAATCATTTTTACACTGTATCTCTTGCACCATATAAAATGTACAGAAATACAAATCTTCAAAATATGTTCTCATGACTCAGTAGCTATCTCATTATTTGTAATAAGTAGGTAGTAATTTTCCATAGCAAATTATACTCATTAGTAATATATTTGTAGCATTTAATCCCATTTATAATAATTAAAATAATGCATTAATTGTTATTTATAATAATCTCATTTCTAACAGTGAACTGCAAACTTGCATAAAAATAAACCACCTATTGTGCAACTAATTAATTGGATACATTTGGAAACACAGGAACACCATATATGTATTCTCTTATTAAACTAGTTAATCACATGCATTTAAAAGCATGAAAAAAACGTAAGCATTTTCTCACCACTTTAAAAGCCCTTGCAGGTGCAGGTAATGAACTGGTTTCTTCCAAATACTTATCCCAAGAAAAATGCTTAGCGTGTGGATAATCTGGCACAGAAGAAATATGAGCAAAATGAAACACAACAATGCAAAAAAATTAGCTTAATGTTTAATTTACATAGCGCCTAGCACTTTTATAATACTGTTTTGATTTATGTTTTGGCCTTACAAAATAATTACAAAAAAGGCCCTTCTAAATTGTCTCCGATGAATTCACCATACAGGTTAAAAGAGCCAACAATCCTCTCATACACACTACTGAGTAGCTATTGTACACAATTGCTTTGGATATGAGAATATTCTGTGACTCCCTCTGCAATATAAATAATGGAGACTGGAAAAATCTGTCCACTTAACTGAGGAAACTAAATCAAGTAACAAACAGTCATTCACTGGTAAACAACCTCATCAGTGATAGCTTTGTACCACAGTGAGCACATCAGACTACTTGTAGCTCTTTTAGAGAGCAATTTTTAGCTAAATTTCTAGCAAAATATCCTGGACATTTATGAATAATCTACAGACATCATCAAAGAAGATGTTGCCTTTCTCAGAGAAAGTTATTTTTATAAACACTCTAGAGAAGAAACACAAAGACAGCTTGGCTCTCAAAGAAAAGGCAGTGCCTGTCCTTCATCTTTACTCTGCACCAGAAGTTTAACTTGAAGTTTAAACATTATTATTCATAAGCTAGAACAGAACAAAACCAATTCTAATTTGTTTTACAAGGGATTTACTGAATAATAGGCTGCAATTAACCTCCTCACAGACAGACTGCTTATGACTTTTCAAGATCGCTGGCTACTAGAATTTTTGTTGAAGTTGGTTTTAACCAATTAAAACTTTCCATGTTCTCAGACCATGAATGTCAGTTTCTGCAACAGGGCATTTAGGTCATCCAGCCATACACAACAGTCCTGAAAAACAGTCTCAAGTTTCACATTAACGAATATGCTTCCTTTCTCCTGTATCACCTCTCTCATAGCATTTTCCTTCATTTCAAAGACCCCTTACAGATTTGATTCCTTGATCAATAAGGCAATTTTCTCATCAATCCATTACCTTGCACACTCAGTTCACATGAAGATGTTTTTCTTATGCAATGATCTCATGCACCTGGATGCTTTATCAACATTTTCAGAACATGAGTCTTACAGTATTTGTCAGCCATTCAGCCAAAAATACAAACTTGCTCAGATTTCAAGGGATATCTTTTGTGAGTAAATGTCTCTTTACTAAATCAGTATATATTTGCATACTTAACTCTTAACACGTATTATACTTCTATTTTTAATATAATAACTCCTGTAAAAAAATTTACAGCTCTGCAAATATTAATTCCTAATTACAGAAAAAAAAATCAGGAGAGGTAAGAGAAAGATTACTGTAAATTTTAATGATGCTAGCTGACTATAGCCACCTTAAATCTCTCAGACATGTAACAAGATACAAACCTGGTGGGGTGATGAGAGTTCTTTTATGTTCTTTACACCATCCAACAGGATGAATATGTGGGCTAGCAGCCTCACACCTGGAAGAAGGGGAGAAAAAAAGGACCTGAAAATGCACTTCTTCACACATCCTATTATGCTTACAAACCAAGACCTACAAGAGAGACTTAAATTCCAAACAACCCATAACACCTTCAACTTACACTTAAACTGCAAACATAACCTGAAGATATGAACACATCTAACACAGACTTGTCACCACCTATACAAACATAAGGCTTTATTTACAATTTTGCTGGAAGATCAAAAAATCAAGTTCTTTAAATTAGTGGTAGATCTCCTTTGAGAAGCTATAATGCTGGATCTGAAAAATTCACAAGCAGAGACTCATGTTGGCTAGTTGCCAGAACACCATAATCCCATCAAAGATAGATGGAGTCTTGCAATGCCAAGGGCAAAATTTGAAACCAAAACCTAAAGACCTTTATTAATGATCCAGGTTGCACCTGGAGGCAGAGGAAAACAACACATATAACTGAAGTGCACTGCCAACAACAAGCAAAAAATTCAAAACTGGATTCTGAGTGGCTTAAATGGAGCTATAAACATGTCACTGTAGCCCAGTAGCATATAAGCAAAGTAAGTCTGAGAAAAACTCTGAAAAAAACCAAAAAACCAAAAAAACCTGAAAACCCCAAACAAAACAAAAAATACCCAAAAAACAACAAAACAAGCATTTCAGGCCCAAAACTACATGAAAGAATTAGTGATCCAAGACTGCAAACTGCTCTAAAAAAACCGATCAAACTCTCCTACTCAAAGGGTTAACAACTTCCCATATTTTCTGTCAAGTGCATCATATTTTGCACTACTGCTGTTGCCTGTGGCATGCCACAAGAGGCACAGAAGACTAACAGAGGCAGGGTGAGCTACACTTGACATGTGCTGGCATCTGTCTGAAGCACTGAGAGACCACGCGCACTGAGCTCACTGGGTCAGTTACACTGTGCACAGAAGAAAGCAGCCGTGGGTGCTGGCTTTCAAGTCCTCTTGCAAAAACAAACAAGAGACACACTGCAAAAGAAACGGATACAAAAGCAGACAAGAGAAAATCTGTTTAAGCCTCCTGTAATATTAAATTATTATATCTAGAACTACATACATCTCCTTACTATGTATTATGATATTATTTCATAACATAACACGTTCTGAACAATAAAACACACAGTGTAAATAATATATAATATATATGCTATATTTATTGTATTGATACACAATACTATCAGTAAAGGCAAAAAGTAAGACTGATCTACAGGAAAAGTAAAATGCTATCAGGCTCTGCTGTGAAACATGCACCATCCCTATATGTGTGTCAATATTTACTGATGGTTTTTGAGTTGGCCAAACAATTGACAGCTTTTTTAATGAAGTAAAACACATTGTATTTATGTAGCCAGGATGACTAAGAAACATGCTGCTGACACAAAACGCCAGCATCACTCTGCATGGCCCTGCACTACACTGTGCAAACACACTATCTGCCTCTATTGAGCTGAAAACTCATATATCATAACCATGTAATACCCATGCAGAGCTGCCCTTAAGGACCTCGCTTTTCTCAGGAGCCTGCCCCACCTAATTTCTTCTTTAGTTAGACAAATTCAGTATTACAGTGCACTACCTCCCTCCTCCCCTCTTTCCCATCCCTAAAGGTGTTTCAGTAGCTGACATTAAACATTCCCAGCTATGCCCCACCCCCCACCTCTTCTGGGGAATCCCATCATCATTTCCGTCTCTCCAGTGGCCATGAGCTCAGTGTCCCACCCACTCGAAGGACCCAGCGGGGCCAACAAAGTGAAGCCTGAGTAAGTTGAAGTAGCTAAGGCCTTCATTCCCAATTCCCCAGGGAGAGATGAAGAAACCAACCTTAAGTAGCCAACAGTAGTCTAGATTGAAACACCATGTCTCCCTCCTGTGTTTTCCAAACACTTCTCAAATATTTAATGAGAAAAGAAGACAAGCAGAGAGCAACCATGCATGGAGACACACACTTCATACAATAATCACTGAGCAAAATACCAAACCACTTGTGACCCAGTTTCTATCTAATCCCTCTCTGAAGTCAATGTCTCCATCACTAGGCTAGAGAATAACAGGTATTCTCTCCACTTTCCCTCAACCTGAGTCACTAATGCAAATTACCAGAACAGTGTGGGGCTGCTCTCTCTGAGTGTTATAATATAACCATTATCTGTATCTACCCAGAAAGTATTAACATGCTGGAAGTTCAAATTAATTAAGTTCCCTTAATTAGCAATACTAATTTACATACTTCTAAAATATCACATGCTGATAATGTGCAATACCTAAAAGGGTGCAATGAACTGCGCATGACAGAAAAAGAAACTAAAGGTAAACTATGCAGGCACTCTATACTCTTAAGACTCAAAATGCCAGGTCTGCAGATCTGGAACACAAACATACTTTAAGGACTGCAAAAGGAAACACAGCACGGAAAAGATTGTAGACTGGACCCTGGGCTATACCACGTTGCAGTTTTGAACCTGTGCTGCATAAAAGAAAAGCGAAGAAGCACATCATAATTGAAATACACAGAATAATTTTTTTTTTTTTTTTTAATCTGAGAAGTATTTTACATGATGTCTAAAACTCAGTATGGATATACCTCAACAACAGAAATGCAGGCTGGGTGCCTCAGAACATCATCTCACAGCAAGCACTCCTCAAGCCTTCCACATAAACAGAGTGAAGCACTAATGATGAAAAATACTGGCCAACATAACACAATTATCTTGTGGCTATATATATGAAACAGTTCTGCTAGTATTTCTTTGTAATGATGCCAATCAGATAACTGCCAGCAGATAAAACCTACCTTAGATAGACTCTGTAATGGCTCTGACAATAGCCAAGGATTTAACTCAGTTCAAGAACACCAACCTTTTGTTCTTCTACAATATATAAAGCTATACTGTACGTATTTAGTATTTATAGTATCACCCCAGGTACTCTCTAAATTGCTGAAGTTGCCATTAATAAAAGGAAGCAAAGGAAGAAAAAGACCTTTTCTGATAATTTAGCACTGTTAAAACTCAGCACCTTACTCCTAGAAATGTTTTGCCCCCAAAAAAAAGATAAGGTGAGTCCTTCATGCTTCCTCTGGCCTCTTCTCTTTATAGGAACTCCAAAGGGAAGCTAGCAAGCACGTGGAGCAGCACTCCTCTTTTCAATCCCTCTCAAGCTGAGAGTTTTACATGGATGAGGTGTACTTCTGCACTGAAAAGAAATATCCTCTTCCTAAAATGTTTTGAAGCAAAGTTCACAAATTATTTTCAAAAGTCTCCTGAGTTAAATTTGGGAACAAGACCCATGTTCGAGGTCACTATGGTATTATCGGTATTATAATTAAAATCACCACACAGATGTGTAAAAACACTTACCAGGACAGACCTTCTAAATGCATTTGGTTTGCCTTGCTTTTTCAAGCATAGTCTGAAAACACATTTTAATAAAATTCTGAAAAGTGAACGCCACTGCACACACTTCTTGCCTTGAAGATTCAAGAAGAAGCAAATGACCGAGGAATGTTAGAATGAAAGATGCATTCCTGTAAGATGCTCTGACATTACGGCAAGCATGGAACACAAATCAATGTGTGATTCAACAGTATTGCAAAATAGCACCATGAAACATCTACAAACTTTGATCTGCTTTAAAAGAAAGATCCAGTCATTACAGATAAGCCTATAAGAAGATCCTGCAACCACAGTGGATTCAGGAAAAAGAAAGATCCCTGTTACAGCAAAACCAGATCATACAGTTCATCTTCATCTGCTGATTTCACACAGCCTTTTAGCTTCTAACAGTTCATTTAACAATGGAAAGTAGAGATCAGTAAAAGTCACACACAATTTAAAGTAAAACTATTATGCTTTAATGTGTGTTATTTAACGGACATACATCTAGTTTGGAAGAACAACAATAGTCTATCAGACTAAGCCCAAGAGTTGTCAACTGGAATGCTAAAGGCAACTCTGACCTTTCACAATCAATTTGCCACATCCCACAGCTTTTTATCTCCTTTGTTCCAAAACAGAAGGCAGATCACCCAGCTCACATGCTTCATAAAACACAATGATCCATGAATTGGGAGGATGCTTGCTAGGCCAAAAAAGGTTACCAACACTTGCAGGAGATGAAGGATTTTGCACCTCCAAACCTACCTGCCCCTAGACCACAGCAGAGCACCACCACCACCTTCTGCCAGGCAGCAGAGATGTGACAAATGAACGCTCTACTAATAGAACAAGATTACAATGTCCGCAAAATTCACGTCGCTTGTGAACCATTCTTTCTCTTGTGTGAGAACATGCAGACAGAAAGAGAAATCTAATATCAATACTGGAAACTGAAGCCAATCCAGGAAGCTGAAGTGGAGCCAAAAGCAGCAGAGTGAAGCAGCTGAACCTATAAGAGAGCCACGCAGGGGGACAGAACAAGTGATAGCTTGCTGAGTTATGGACATCTTAACTACAGGAAAAACAGAAAAGCAGGGAAGAGCTACATGATGTAAATGGCCAGGAAATAGTTCTGCAAAAAGGAAAACCGAGGGCAGCTGACAACGCGACCCCCTGGTGCTTGCACCATTTAGTGTGAAAGGAACACTTGCAAAGTTCAACAGTCCTTAACTCACGGCAGGGGAGCACATCCCAATGGGAGACTCACACATGGAAGAAGATTCAATATTCTTCTACTAATCACTTTCACGTGTCCTGTTAATTTTTCCCAAAAAATCTGTTTCACATATACAGTTCATCATAACTAGATCAAGGGAGATGGATGATAATGCTTGCTGCTGAAAAAGTTATTTATTTCAGAAAAATATTTTCCAAATAGGTCTCCACCTGAAGCTCTGGACAGATTTTTTTCTTAAATAGTCAGCATTATCTTTACAGTAAGTTGTATGTGTTATAATCATTTTCTGTTTTGAAGTGATTTCTGATCTTCCCTTTTGGAAACAAACCTTTTGATATTTTGATTTTCACTTTTCTAAGTGTAGGTACAGTCTGTAACAAAAATGTTATCTATCAAAAACCACTCATACATATATGCCCTATAAACCCATATATAACAATATACCCTAAAGAATGCTACTTATACAAGTTCTTGATTGTGAGATGTCAGACATCTAACAGTGCATAAAAAAAAGAAAGAAAAACATAAAAACCATCCTGCAGCCCCATCTAGTGCATAATTGAGAACACTTCATCACTGACAAGTATAAAGCTGACATAATTTTACATCAGGACTTCTTAAAATGTAATTTGGGAGGTTATGGCATGCATCCAGAGGTGGTACAGCATTACCATAACACATTAGCGTATTTTATATTTAAAGTATGACAAGAAAGCTGCATGGTGGTGATTCACATGAAATTTCAGAGCTTTAGGGCCAGATAATGCTTCATTATCCATTTAAATAGTTAAAAGTATGCACTGTGATTCATGGTTCGTTAAGATTGTTTTATCTTCTTTTTGACATAATATAACCCCTCCAAAAAGACTGTTCCTTTCAAAGAGAAAGTGGAGCAAAGTTAATTATCTCAAAACAAGCAGAGTGCAACTTTTAAGGACTTGGCTGCAAGGAAACTAGTAAATACTGATGGAGAACAGGGCTGGCCTCTTACTTAGTCTCACACCAAAATCCAGTCTGTTCTAAAAGTCACACAGATCAGAAAATGGTTCAAAAAATCAAAAGCTAATTTGTTTTCACAGGATGCTTCAGAAATCATTTTTCCATGCAAGAGAAATGAGCAATGCATGGGCCATCGTATTTTAACACACTCCTGGTAAGCTGATCCCAAAAGCTGCCTGTACAACCTTCTCTGCAGGGGAAGTTCAGACGAAGCCAAGGATGAGTGAGGGCACCCAGAGCCCTCTGGCAGAGCACGTCTGGCATGCAGTATGTCCAGCACAGCCACTGCTCCACTTCTCCTGTGGGCAAACAGCAGCAAACTGGCACAGCTTCACCTCTTTCAAGAGCTCTGGCTGTGTTTCCATTTGGTCACAAAAACATTAGGAAGCTGAGGCGACATCGATCTGAGTGTAAGCAAAACTGATGTAAGAGAATGGAGAAATATAAGATGGACTTGTAATAAATTCAGAGTCCTGACATACCAAAAGATTTCCAATGCTATTTCCAGGCTCAGACAACCTGGAAGAAATGGTACATACAACAGTAAGAAAATTCAGGAGTTCCACTGAATGAGAATGCCTTTGGCTTTCAAAGAAGTATTATGTTTCATCAAAAGAAATGGAACAGATGGAAAGGACCCAAAGGCTTATGTTGTGCGGGTCACAATTCTCCTTCATTAAGTAAAGTCTTGAATCTGACAATTTTGTTCACTTTTCTTCCATCTAAAAGTCTCTATCAAAGGAAAATTTAATAGGACTTACACTGAAAGTATCATGACTATGCATTAAAGAGCTGCTGTAATGACTAATTCTAGCCAGGGTACTTACTTTCAACCAAAAACATATTTCCTAATACCCAGAAAGAAAGGAAGAAAGAGTATCTTCAGGCTGAAAGCCTGAAGCCTAAAAAACCTTAGGTGATGGTAATGTATTTCTGTTGCCTGAAGTCAGTAAAATCAGTCAGCTCTCTTCTAGGTATCCAAAAATAGTAAAAGTTTTTTTTAACCTCAATGACAAAGTTCAATCTACTCCAAATAAAACACAAAAGGTACACAGAAAAAAGAGGTACTTGTTTGAAAATAACCAACATACACAAAATAAGTCATTTCACCTTCATTATAATTCTGAGATTGAAGCTTACATGCAGGCACAGGGAAACTGTGAGGCTCAGTTCTGGGTAATCTCAAAAAAACTTTTCGTTTTTAGTTACAGACAACAGTTGGTAGACATGAAATTTATGCACCTAAGATATTTTAAGGCCCCTACAAACCTGATATCTAAAATTAAAAATGTAAGTGGGTTGCATTCAGGTTGCATTCTCAAGGCTCTCTTTTGGTCGGACATCGAACTGCTATTTTCATTTGCTGCTCTTTTCTCACATTTTCTTTCTTTCTTTCTCTATTCACTTTTCTCAATACAATGCTGAGATGTAGGCCACATTACTGAGAATTTAATTTCCATGTACAGTACTTCCAGGAGCATCTTCTTGCTGCTTCCAGAAAGGTATTTCACAATTTCATCAAAAGAACAAAACCTAAGGTTGACTTCAGTATAAACACAGCTCCACTGGTTTATTAAAACCTATGGGAAAACCTACAAACTTTCCACTTCAAATTTTCTTCATCCTTTATGAGGGTTTTATGTCATGTACTCTGCATAAAAAATTCAGAAAACCCACTTCAGGACACTATACCTATAACTAAAACTATAAATGTAAAGCTTGGTTATACACTTAAAAACTGCTTCTCCCGCCCCTGAAAAGACTGGTGGCCAAAGTTCCTGCTTACATTGGAATATTAACAAGTCTGAAATTCAGTATATGTCTGCTATATACAGGGCAGTATTTTAGAAAGATACCTATGCTATGTCTGAACAAACTACAGGTTATATCGCACTGTGTTTTTCCTAAAAGCTTTGCCTAACTGCCATTTTAATTATTTGTTAATGTCATAGCTGTTATTACTGAACGTTCAAATACCAAGAAATTCAGAGTAAGTTTTCCTAGTCCACAGTTTCCTGATGCTTTGTAGAGAAAATGTATGGTTTGTGTTACTTCTTCATGGAAATAATTGCTAATCTTTCTGGTCTTTGACTAGTATGGTCTATCACCTTGATATTCAGTTCTTGGCTTCACTTAACTGACTATTCACTACTGCTTCAGTAATTCAGTTCTACTTCAGTTTATTTGTCATGTTGGCCACAAAATTACTATTGCAACAGATGGACTCACAAAGTTTTGAAGTTACCTAAATTGTTTTGTGACATTCTCATTGACATAGTGCCTAAGTAGTCATCAAATACAGATGAAGAAAAGTTTCTTCATTTATTTTTATAGGCTCAGCTAAACAATTAAGTTGCCACTGCTGAACCCCAGACATAAAGGAGATACATACAATGCTCTACCCGTTCTGCAGTAGCAAAGACTGTAAGGTAAACTACATTGCTCCAATTGCAAATACAAACCTGCACTGTGACAGCCTAAACCTCCTTCATTATCTTTATGCTCCTAGCATGTTCTGCTCCATCCACTGACTTTCCTATATAGATACACACAGCTTCTCCACCATACAGCATGCAGAATGGTCATCTCAACGCAGGTCAGGAAATCAGGATCCCAGTTTTCACTGGAATGTAGAATACAGAGGACTAAAACCAGGTTTTGCCACTATCTTAATGCTTTATAGAAGATGACTACAGTTTGGTTTCGACATAAGTGGGTCAAGAACCTTATGAATACATGCAGCCTTTCCTTCAATTCACAACTATAAGTAAAACTAATTCCAAGTACACTTAGTCTCATTATCATGGTGCATACTTTCCACTGAAGATACAAACCTTATAATGTAATCGAAATCAATCCACAACTCCAGATGCAGCAGCATACACGAACACTCATCTAGCATAAAATCAGCACTTTCTATGTGCAACTTGACATGGGAAACTTAATTCCTCCAGTCTGCCACTGAGATGTACTTTGGCGGCCATACTTACAAATGTAGCAAAAGTTGGTATGGTAACTGTATCACCAGTCTGGAAAGCATCACAGAACACAGCACTTAAAGCTAACACATTTCCGATACATAGCACTAGGATACAAAACAAAAACATCGTACCAGTAGTCGTAACTCTCGTCCCAGTTGTCAAAATGAACCAGAAAACGATTGTCCACCATGTCTGTTACCGTGGCAACACAAATGAAAGTCGGGTTCTTCTTGTCTACGGCTTCCAGCTTCATCCCCACTCGAAATCCCGATGGAATCACTGTCTACATAGAGAAAGACATTTAACTGAAGACAAATACTATAAATCCAAAAATCTCCCCAGTGTCCACAATCAATATATTCATGTCATTTCCAAGTTTCCCAATTAGCTGTCCCAACAGAGTGGCAGCAGCCTAATTAGCTGACACGAGAGGTGCTCAAACACAGAGACCTATGGTTTATGGAAAAAAAAAAAGTCCTAAACATGCTGCTAAAATTAAACGTGTTAGATTTAGCTCTTAGACACTCTCTCTGAAAGACCATTCTTGTTCCACAACATTATGGTGCAAGACACAGTACTAATAACGAATCTTTAATTAAAGATACTGTTTCTGAGTGCATTGGAAGTTTAAACAGATCAGTAGAAAAGTAATGAATTGGAACTGCAGAAGTTAGCTGCAGTGGAGAATGCTATTCAATTGTAAAACAATTATTGTAAGCATTCTAATCTTAAATTTCAGGTCTCAAGTCTGCCATCACTGAAATGTGCTATGAGTCTCTACCACACACACGAGCATACTCACAACTACGCCATGAGTAACAAGCGAGTACTTACTGCATTCTGGTTTTCAAACAGTGATTTAGGAGCAGCTTGAGCCTTGCATGCCTTCAAGTAGGAGGGCCAGCTGAATTCTTCTTCCTTATATCCTAAATGAGGGTTGTAAAAGAAGGGCAAGAAATATGAGACACAAGGTGCATGCATCAGTAAGAGACCAACTTTATACTATGACCTTCTTCCCTTTGAACAAACATCTCCAAGCAGCACAGGCTACAAGTCATCTCTTTGTCTCTCCCCAAGAAAACCTCACCACACCACCTGCCTGCCTCACAGGTACTAACTAACTTCCCTTTGCTGGTCTCACTGACACACACACACACACACACCCAACAAGTGCTCTTCACCTCTTTTTAGTCTGTTGCTTCTACTTCAGAATCAGAAAAAGACCTACAGCTCTTCCCACTACGCCAGTCAGTCCAAGAAAAAAATATCCCTCCTCCTCCAGACTTCACTGTATTACATCATCAGGTGATCACTAATACAGTGTCATCACTACTAGCTTTAAAACAAACCCCCAAGGTTATATCAAAACAGTTGCTTACATAATCAATGCCCCAGGACCCCTTCCACATTCCAGTGTAAACTGTCCCCTGCATGGACTTTATATATTTTTTATTCCATGTATATAACACTTGTAAAGAAATCTGTATTTCTGTTAATATTTCATTTCTTAGGGAAAAAAATACAAGTAATTCATAATATGTGAACTGCATAAAATAATTACAATAAACTCTTTGTAGTTCTAATCCACAAAACAGTGCTAGGAGTTGGAAGCAAATACATTTCCTCCTTCATTTTTCTGTTATGTAATAGTTATAGACATATCTCTTTTAGTCAGTATGTTACAAGCCAGTAAAGCAAGACCAAAACCACAACAAATTTCAGTGAGTGATTGCCTTTACTGAAATGTGTCACCTCTTAACTACTTGAAGTATTACTCAAATATGGCAGAGACAACTGCTTTGTTTAACCCGAGATTGTCATATTATCCCAGGAACCGCAAGCTCAAAACCCTTTACCCTCACGTTCTCTGCATAGGACTTTCTTGCTTTTTATTTTAAATAGTAGTTGACATAAATTAACCTACAAGTCCAAACAAAAATACTTTTCTTAAGCTCCAATTGCCTCTTGTTTTGATACACTACAGCTGTAGATCATTTGAAATAATTTTTAAAGCAACACAGTATGGAGGCTTTTCATTTTCCCTTTGTAATTCTAGAGAGCATTCAAACCTAAGTCCAAACTCACAGTAGACAATAAAAACCTCCCACCTACTGCATGTGTGATGGGATCAGGTACTGGGACTAGGATGAAGTCCATGGAAAAAAACCTGGTTTTAGTAGACTGTGAAACAGTTTCTGGGCAGTGTGGGTCTTCCTGTCACCAAGTGAGAAAGGGAGATCTTAAGCTCCTAACTTATCTCTCAAAACAAGACCAAAGATCAGTTTGATTTATTCACTGCAGATATAGGACAGTCAATGCAATTTTGACACTCATATGTACACATGTACATCCATTCTCCTGCTGCAGAATTTGCCCGTGTGAGATAAAAAAAGTGGCCTCCTCTACACAAAACAAATAGTGTCCTGAAACACTATCTTTTGCAATTTCTGTGAAACCCAGTTCGATTTTGCTGCTTCACTCCCCTATGCCCACTGGAAGTCCAGTAGCAGCCACCTGTTGCCTCTGCTGTCATGGGGATGGGAGACATCCCATCACAAGGCCTGTCCTGCCCAGCAGCACTAAGAGTTACCCACCCTTTCCATTTTTAACAAACAAGGATAGAAATAAGTTTCAGAAAACATCTAGAGTAATATTCTTCCTTTCTCATGTCCCTCAACCCACCCCTGTCAGACCACCAGGTTCCAAATTCCTTAGAGTTTATATTATGATGGTCAAAAATTTGCATTTTAGCTGGAAAATAAAAGGCTACTAATGTAAACCTTCGAGTTCTTCTCTGAGGTGCTATTTTATATAAATACTGTTCCCTAGGTCATGGCTTGTATTGGCTTTAGCATCAGAACAATTTGCAATGGGCACTATAGAAATCATTATTAAAATGTCATACCACAGCAAAATATAACCAATCTGTCCAACACAATAAAAACAGAAGATCCAACAACCTACAACTGGCATATTATCCTTCTCCTTGGAAAAGCAGAACCCCCCAAAGTTTTTTGGGGTCAATCATTCATAGTGAACAAAACCTTTCTAAATCAGGCATGTAAGATGCAAAAGGTGACAAATCCTTGCTATAGACACAAAATTTACTAAGCACACTGTAATAATTTCAGAAACACAATAATAACATAAGGAACACTGTAATTGGGAACTACCCATTTGCTACACATAAGTTACTACATCCGCGAAGGCCAACCTTGTAAGAAATTCTTACTTATGTTCAAGAAATTGCTATTTCTACACAGCCAGTTATGCAGAACTGTGTCCCAAGGAAAGTGGCAGCACAGAGCACTCCTGCACTGTAGCCAGAGTGGAGCTGGCAGAGCACTCAGAAGAGCAGCTCATGCTTCTCAAGGCTCACCCAAAGAAATGCCTTCCTCTCACACACTGGCAGGCCCCTTGCCCCCACACTTCCACTGGCTTTACTCTCACTTTCCACACCTGAGCCCTTACACCCACAGTTTCATAATTCTCTGCAAATACATGCTCTTGACTCTGTGCGCTCCCCATTTTCCATCTCTTCTAAATCACATTATACTACCCTCACTGCATACGCCAAATCAGCACATTCATTTATTTCTCACTTTCCTGACTTCAGGACTTGCTCCCTTCATCCCCACATGCTCCCTCCCTATTCCAAAAGGACCACATTTATCTCTTTTTCATGGTACAGTTTGGTGCAGATGCCCTCCAATTGCCAAAATAAGAGTTATATAATGTGAAATGGAATTAATTATGCAAGCAAATTACACACATTTCAATACCTGTATACCATTTATATAATCCATGTACAAATCACACTTTCAGGCTTGCAATCTTACCTTTTTTTCTCCATATTGATCTGTTCATTCCTGGTTTTGCCTCTGTTTCAAACTTAATCTTTGTGGAAAGAGCAGAGTCTTTACTAGACTGTGCCAACATATGTACAAGAATGGTGATCCATATGCAGTAGCAAAAAATGACCTACGACTTTCCATTAAAGGATCCCCAGCTGCCTGTGAGACCTCAGTCTAAGCAAATATGTCACCAGTATGCTGCCATTTTCCTTGCAATAAGCATCCATTTGGGGTCTAGGTTTGCTGCCCAGTTTTTTTCCTAATGTCTTATGAATGACTCTTATGGTCCATTTTGTTTTCTCGGTTTTCCTGAATTTCCACTGAATAAAACGGGTATGCTTTCAAACTTGAAATTTCAGGCAAAACTTAGTGTTTAATTTGCCATTTTCAAATACTCTTGAGTAAATGAACTAAAACATTTCTGCCAAAAAAAAATTACAGCATTACACAGGTAGTCTCAATCTCAGAACTGTGTAAGACACACAGATTTAAACTAAACAATACCTTTAGGTGGATGAAGCTTGTGACCTGTTTTTTCACACCATCCAACAGGATGAATGTCTGAAGAATCAGCGTTCACCCAGAAATCGTAACAATCTGCGTATCCATCAAAATGGAGTCGTATTCTGTACCCACAAACCTAAAAGCAAGAATTGACAACATTCAATATCATGTTTTAAGATCTTTGCCCTACACATAACCACTTCCATTCAATATTATGTGTAATAACTCTATGTTTTCAGTCAGCTTTTTACTTCTGCTCAATCCAACACTGGATGAATAAATCCATTTGATAAAAAAGAGAGAATTAAAAGGCAAAGCTATTCTCAGTTTAAGTGCCTCCTCTTCTGGTCAAAAGAATTTAACTAAAAGCAGGTTATTGCCAGTAGTGTTCAAAAACTTGAAAATGGTTCAACACAGCATCAGAGTAAAACATAAGCCCTACAGAAGAGCATGAATACTTCTGATACAACCGAGGACAAAGTGCAGATAATGAGGTTCTCAAGCTATCCTGATTAACTGATATGCAAGGGAGCACTGAACAATAAGTATTCAAAAGGCTCTCCAGAGAGATACTGAAAACTGTTTAAGCAAAGATGAGAAGTCAATGGAGGTATTCCCCAGAACTTCATTATTCCATGAAATAATAAGCCAACCACTGAGAAGAGGAGAAACACAGGACACAATACCCTCTCTGTACGGAAGACCTCCACATCTCCCTGAGTGCCAAATGCCATAAATCTACTGCAGTCATCAGTAAAAATCTCAACATCAAGGTCATCCACACTATTTTATATTTAATTTGTACTCTGACATAACTTCCAGTTTCCCCATTTTAATTCACAAACAAAATCTATTAAAACTACGCAAAAACTAAAGGAAGGTATGTTTAACAGATATACAAAATATACCTGAGAAGCAGGTTTTCTACTGAAAGCAAAGAAGCTATTTATCAGAAAAACTATTTCATTAACCGCAGCAAAAAGAAAAAACTGAGTTTATATTTTATGTTAACTTGCACAGGTTGCCAATACAGGCCATTGGCCTGAAAAAGTTGTAGCACAACAGCAATACAAGAAACTTCTGGATATTTGTATCAGTGAATGGAACAACTGCAAATACTATCAAACTTCTGTAAAATTGCTATGTATCAGTTGTCATACTTATGTTTCTTTTCTATTTATTTTTTTCTTTTAAATATAAACTACAGGATCACAGATAAAAGCACACATCATCCAACTAGTCTAATACTGTTTTCTCTAGCTATGTATGTTAAATACACATAAATAGTCACTGCTGCATTGACACTGGATGTATTCTTTATATGTCTATCAGGCAGAAATAATACAGCATTATTAATTTAAAAACCATCTTCCTACATATAGTTTCTGTCTGCCTGTTAGGTAAGAGTGAGGGTTTTCAGCTGCTGCTCTTTCATTTCAGTCTCTGCTAAACCCCACACCATGGCTGCTTGCAACCTCTACTTACCTCAGCCACCGTGAGAACACAGTAGATCGACTGATGCTCAGGATCCACACCCTCCAGCTTCATCCCCACCTTGAATCCATTCTTGTTGTATGGGAAAGATTGATACTGCAAAGGAAAACAACAACTTTTTCAATACTTCTGAAAGTGCACCAGAGAAAGACACAACATCTTTATAAGGAATAAAACAATGATTATTTATTATTCATGTTTCTGAAAGAAGTAATAAATCACTTTAAATTAACTCTCACATTTTCAAAAAGGTAGATAGGAAAAGAGAAATTGGTGATTGTTTGAAAAACACATTGATACTAGTATGACTTAAAACCTGAGACTATTTAAGAAAATTAGGAAGAACTAGCAAAAGAGTCGAGGGAAAGAAGATGACATGATTCGTCTTCAACTTTTTTCACTAACTGCCAATAAAACATCTTAGCAATTTGATTATTTATTTTTCAGCCTGAACAGTGACCCTGACAGCTTGCTGGTGGACATCATTCCTATAATAATCACAACAATGATTCTCTATTTTGCCTTCCACATCTCAGGCCATAAAAGATGAACTGAAAGGCAGAAATACTGAACACTGTATATCGAGACAGCCTATCTGGTGTTCTTTACATGCTGAGTCCAGACTATGTAGTCTTCCAAGAGAATTTCTACATCACAGGAACACAACCTACCCTTACATCACATTACAACGAACCCAGAAGAACGCATTCAAAAAACAGAAAGTGAAAACAAGGCTAAGCAGGATGGATGTTTCAAACCAGAAGGCATCAGCATTTCTCTGTTAAAGAGAAAGGAAGGTACCAGATATTAAGGTTAAATTGGAGGGATATCAGAAAAATAAGTGACCAAAACTGAAGACAGTCTTCCATAGGTTAGAAAATTCACAGTTTTTATGTCCCAAATGGTTACAGAAAAAAACACAGGAAAAGCATCTTAAAAGTCCCCTTTTCCTTCTGTTTCTGCCTAAAGCTACACGTGGTCCCGAATCAACCGCAGTACCTCTGCAGCCAATGGGAAGAGAAGGGTAGCAAGGGAGCTACTCAGAGAGGCATCACCTACTAGGAAAGAAGGGAAACCTTGTGAGACAAAGTTTAGAAATTATTCTAAGGAAGTGGCAAGGACTCTCCATCATCCTGGCCATTCCTAACTGAGGGTACAAAACAACACAGCAAAAAGTACTGCTTCTGAACAGGTAAAATAAAAAGAAAAAAGAGTAATTCTCAAAATGCAAACAGAAATCAAGGATTCATAATTGATGATGTTTGATTTGGGTTTTTCTTTTTAACCTAACTGTTTATGTGGCTTGCCTGCTCATCTGTAAAGTAGAAAAGTATTACCTGGCCAATTCTGAGTGTTATTAAGAACTATCTTTCTGTTACAGGTTTTAAATACTGTGCACTAAATCAAGCATCACCCAGGGGCTAAAGACTTCGGAAGAAAACACTAAATCAAGATGCACTGCATGAGAAATGTACAATGTGGAGAAAACATCACGTAACTCCAGATTTTACCATCATGTGCAGTGCCCTGCAAAGCCTGTGTGCTACTACAGCATTTCATGGACCTCCAGACAGGCAGAGCAATGCTCTGTAAATCTACCTTCCCACTAGGACAGTCCTTATCCAGATTGTTTTCTTGCTAATTTTTGAACCAGTACACAGCACAGGGGGATACAACTAAAGATAGTCAGGGAACTGCTGTTCTTGCACCTACAAGTCTATGGATTCTGTATACCTCAATCCTAGTTCTTCACTTTTCTAACTCAATAGCATCTAAAAGCATCAATTAAAGGTCAGCATCACACGCATGTGTAAGCTGAAAAGCTAATTCCTGCACAGAAAACATAATAGGTGAAATATGAAACATACAGAAAGAAATAGATGCAAGAAACAGACTACAAGAACAGAATTATCAAAAAAAAGTAACACATAGCAGGAGTTCAGCAGCTAAGACATGTTCACATGCTTCACCAGGTTTTGCAAGAGAAGATAACAGCACAGAGACCTTATGGATTTGGATAAAAAGCTCTCTTCCAAGCAAGAGAGGTGGCACTAATGAAAGCACTGAAACG
The DNA here is from genome assembly GCA_013398015.1 of Oreocharis arfaki. Classification (NCBI taxonomy): domain Eukaryota; kingdom Metazoa; phylum Chordata; class Aves; order Passeriformes; family Paramythiidae; genus Oreocharis; species Oreocharis arfaki. The sequence goes on along the minus strand of VZRR01005165.1, from coordinate 26,711 downwards.
ACAATGACTACCGTAGCAGGCAAAGGACAAGCAGGACATGGTGATGTGACATCCAATCAGATGACAGGAAAAAGGAGAACAAGACAAAGTAGTATCTGATGCAGTAACAAAATATAATGTCAGCAGACTCTGAAGAAAAGACAGGTAATACAATCAAAGCAACAAGACAAAAGACGACCTTTGTACCACCTTTCTAAACATATTTAAAGAAAATGATATGGGTATGTATCACATTTTTAGCTTCAGAGATTAGAAGAAACGGCTAGAACTGCAGATTTTGGAAAAGCATCTGCTTTCTGCAGTCTGATTTGACAGCATTCATCAACAACAACAGAATTATCTGAAAAAACAAAGATAATTGCTTTCATAATTGCTGACAGACACAGCATTATTCTCATCAAGCAGGTTTTCCCCCAGAAAAGCATAAAATCATCAAATTATTTTTGTTTATTGATTTTCTAGGAATTTCATGATCTTAGGTGGTTGACCGACCTAAATTTCAGAAGGTCATACCTCTTTAAAAAGCTTAGTAGGTACAGCAATGGCCTTTTCTTCCTCCAGATAAGATGCCCAACACCATGCTTGCCTTCCTTTAGAGGGTACAGCTATAAAGAAGCATAAAACACTGAAATAATTCTGTAACTGTTAATATCTCAAGAAAAGAAAAACCGCAACATTTTGAAGTTTATAATATTCTTAAATTTACATTTTATGAAATGCACTCATGGTGTGGCTCAGAACTTATCTCACATGAAGTAGAAGCTCTGTAAGCTGAAAGGCATCAAGAACATGAAGGTTCCTGGTTTGTCCAGAAACATTTCCAGCAGTTCAAACCTTGATTAGTAAGGAGAAAAACTCCTTCAGAAGCTTACAAGAACAACTTACAAAGTCTTGTTCCAACCTGTTTTTCCTTACTGCTCCTAAGAAGCATTAAGATATGCGATTTGCAAATGTATAAAAAGATGAGTTCAAACCACAAAACAGCTCAGTATTTTAGGGGGTTTCTTTTTCCTCCATGTACTTCTTTTAGTGGAAAGCATTTTCAACTGGATACCACTCATAATAGGTTTTATTAATCACAGTTGAAACACCCTATTCTTTAACAATACTCAGAATGTTTCTCACCTACTCTGTCACTCTGTAGTTTGATGGTTTTGGGTAGAAAGGCAGTGATTTAACAGTATTTTCTCCAAGCCATCAGAACTGTCACCAGTGCTTTTTTCCCTCATGATGTCATTAGCATACGACAGAAACTTCCAGTTTCAGGTTTGTTCACGCAGTATGAACACCTGCATAGTAATTGCAATATTGCTTACAGTCCCTCTTAATGCTGGCTACAGTCACACAGTTTTTAGGCCTTGAAAATAAGGCACTACCTGCACTAGCAATAGCCAGGAACTTCAAGAACAGATGGCCTGTGAGGCTAGCCACCTATGTATCTATTTTCACGCATGTCTACTCTGCTCTACTGGTCTCCACCTAAAATGCCTCCTCTGCACAGGCAGCTTAGCATTTCAGACCATAAGCTCACACTGTCAGAAGGATTCATCACAGTCCAGACTATGATTCTGGCTTGATCCAGACTGTGGGCTACTCAGGAAAAATAAATCCCTTAAGTAACAGGCTGGCTTAGCATTTTTATGATTAAAACATGAACCATAACAATAGTGATGCCCAACTCTCCTGAAGAAAGCTGATAATGTAACCAAAAGATAATAAACTTCAGAGTGATAGTGATCGCTCAGCACTATTACACCACATTCATTTTATTCGGGATTTACCCAATTTTTGCCTATTCCATTAAAGAAACTAATTGTGCTTGGTTCTGAATACAAATTGGTCTTTTATACCAGTTTATACTTTTATACTGATGTTATCCCAAAAAAAAAAAAAACCACAAACAACAGAAGAAATGTGTACGATCATTCTGTCAGCGGGCAGCAGTGATTTCTACAGAGCATCAGCTTTCTGCTTGTGTCTCTCACGCTTCTTATCTCTTCAGCCTTAGAAGCAACTGTAGAAACATTTCAGGAGTGATTCTGTCCTGGGAGAGGGATTTTTTGTAACTTTTATTGTTGCATCTTCAACCGGTAGCTCATCTGCCCAGTGTACATCAGAGCTAATTGGAGTTGATTAGTAGCCTGGCAACCTCTGTTAATGTCTCCCCATCTACCATAAGAAGCACTCTGGAGGACAAGATGTAGGTCTGTGGTCGGTGTACCGCTGAGGTATAATAGCAGCTGATTCTCCAATTCTTCCTAAAACTATCTATCATATAAATAGCTCAAAAGAACAGCACTCATTTAAAATATGTTTTATTATGTTGCTTGGTGCAGTATACATCCCTTTGGATTGATTATAGCAATTATTCCTAAACAGTTCCATAAATGTGTCTATTTCCATCACATAATGAAGATGCAAAATTGATCCCCAAGGAAACAAAAGTAAACTTTCACTTCTGCTTGATACATGTCTTTCAACATCTGGGAACTGAATGGAGCTGATTCCCTCTAATACTGGCACTTTTTAGAGGGCTGAAAAGAAAAAAAGCCTAAAATATACATTAGTTGCATTTACACTCATTATATCCTCCCCTATGCTGCCTTAAAATTTAATTGCTATAAATAGCACTGGCACTGTTCTTTTACAGTACTGAAAAAAATTCAATAGGGAGCACAAATGCTGTGAAACAATGCTGGCAATTCACAATAAGATACGGATATTACCTAAAGAATTGATAGCTGAGATTTTTGCTTCTTAATCTAACTTACTTTGTTTCAAAACTGTAATCTCCCCTTTTCTTTTTCTCCTGGCTCTCTGTGAGACTCTCAAGATCCTTCCTTCAGGTTTGTCCTCCTAAATTAGAAAGAGAAAAAAAAAAAACTACAGTAACCTCACTAGCTTAGAAGTCTAGTACAACAAAACTTGAGATACTGAAGTTTAAACTGTGACTTCCTTTAAATGGCTATCGGCCCAGCTCTCTCCTACCTCAAACAGATGTGCAGATGTCTAATAGAAGCAAAGTGAGCCATCAGTGACAAACCACAGCAAACACAGTGAAAATGACAGGCAGAAGGACTCTCACCACTTGGCACTCAGCCAGCCAGCCTAGCCTGACCCAGGAACAGATCATAAAGGCTTCAGCAGACCTCAATGACACACTGATAAAGAACAATACCTTTGGCACGTTCATGCTTCCAAAATAATTTACAGGAAAACCTCTCACAGCTTTAGTCTGGCTTTTTTCAAAGGTACAATTGCTTTATTAAATATAAAATAGCACTGATCCTTTACATTTTTTTCACTGTTTCTGTATTAACAGTTTCGTGAGCACCCGAGCAGATGAGCAGAGTAAGTACTCATCTGGGAAGGCAGATGCATGGAGACAAAGAAGGTGTCCCCTGACTTTTGCTTAAGATACTGCTACACAGAGAGCTGCAGATTCCCTCCTGACAGCTCTAGTGTCTTCAGCCTTTTAACAATCCGGTGGTTGCAGAACTCTACCCTTCTCCCTGAAAATTGTGCTACCCCCAGTAGCGTCACAGCTATTGGGAAGAAAACAAGTATTATAGGAAAACAAACATTATGGGAAAGTACTGTGGTAAGCTTTTTCTAAAATGAAGAATAAATCAACAAATCCAAAAGGAAAAAAACCCAAAAGGTGCCCCAAAGCAAATTACACTGCAACACAAGAGCAAACCAAATTTTTGGTTATGATTTTCAAAGGCAAATTACACTAAGGAAATCCAAAGTATTCCCTTCTTAACTGTAGTGGAGCTTTCTTTGTAAATAAATTATTGGTCTGTAGTTCTTTATTCATGTGCAGAACGACAAAGTAACAGGTGTTGAGAAACATGTACTCCTGGATTTCCATGCTGAAGACATGGCAAGTTTACATTAGCATCATTTTTCCTTTAAATTCTTTTTGTTCTGGTCTTAAAATAGCAGGGAAGAGCAATAAAAACCAGCTTTTATCAGTTCACTGTCAATAATATTACAATTTACTGCTGAGGCATAATTAAATTGGCAAACGAACCAACTACTTATTGTGGCTCTGACAGAGTCATGAAATCTCTTCTCCTTGTGGACTGACGGAGCTACTGACATTGCAATATAAGGCAAAACTCCCACTCAAATGCTTGCAGGAATGGGTTTACGAGGCATACTAACAATTTCATCGGGATTTTCCTTCTTCTCCCCACTATCCCGGGACTCTTCTTTGAGAGGTAATTTTGCTTTTCTTTTCCGAATGCCTTTAGAATCATCTTCCCCATTGCATTCCATGCTGGGATTTTCCTCCTTTGGTTCTCTATCACAAGAGTAATACAATGACACAAATTATTATTATTATTACTATTTCACTTCTCATATTCATAAAACAAGTTAAAAAGCAAGTAAATGTGTGGGTCCAATAGTATTATACCAAATATATTCTTAGAAATACTACTGAGAATTAAGTCTGTCAAAAGAACTAATCTGAGAGACACACAATAGCAACTGCAAAAGGAAAGCTGTCAGCTTACGCTGAACAAGTTCTACATGTTTTGAACAGTGTGTCTTTTTCCATGTACCATCAAGTCTCCTGGAGAAGCAAACTGTGAAATGTCTGGGACTGCAGGGCAGTTTAGAGAGAGGAAGGCAAAGGTAATTTGTTAAGTCTGACAAATCCAATTGGAGAAAGCTGGTATGTGACTGTACAAATTGCTAAACAAGAAATCAGAACAGAAAACTTCGAAGCAATTAGCTAAAAGGGAAAGAAAATGTACAAAATCATAAATGTTAAAAACTGCCATATCTAGCAATATGCAATACAGAATGGACACACTAACACAAACACGCTTTTATGATGACATGAAATGCACTAGCTGAAAAAAAAAGAACTGAGAAACTGCAGTATGCTCATGTTTTCACTCACTGTCATCTATAAAAACAGCTCTTGCACTTAATTATAATTAACTTACCACCCCAACCATCTCATTACTGATTATCTTAATTCCAATGACTATGAAACAGGGTGGGAGTCTGACACTGATTCATGCATCCCATAGACTGTTTTATGGCTTGCATCTGACAGCAGAACACAGCACACTGAGTAAAAAAGACTGCCTTCAATGCCAGTGTTAGACAAAACCAAATGTTGTTAAGGCATTTACACAAAAAACAGTGAAAGAATATTATAAACCAATGATGACACCACAACTTGTCTGCTTAATATCACCCTCTGCCCCACAATGAACATTTTATCCCACCACTTCCCTATCGTGCTGCATTTATGCCAAATTCTTTATTTTTATGTTTTATCATAGCACCTACTTGTTTTTTACTTGCTGGGCACATTTCTGGCTGCAAAATTTCCCTTCAGGAACAAATTCTTCTATGGTACCATAGCGGAAACAGTTTTCACAGAAAACAAGTCCATCCACTTTTGCAGTTTCCTTCAACCTTGTGGGGATCCCTGTCTTTTCTGAGAAGGCTGCACAATGACAAAAGTTAACTTCACTTAGGTAGAGGCAATAGATTCCCAATCATCCTCAGCAGGCCTTGTCAAGTGAACAGAAAAACATCAGCCATCCCACTCTTGTCAGAACAAGAACTAGGAGTTAGTGTTCGTATGAGGTCCAGATTGCTGATAAGCAAGTTGGGTTTTCACATTGCAACAGGAGAGAGGAAGCCACTTGATTCTATGATTCTGTCACTGCTTGATGTGGTTACTCATGAAGGACTGAATTTTGTGACAGGCACCACACTGACTGCCCACAGAGTCATCATCGGTCAGAATTCATGACCTTATCTCCTGCTGATATGCCTACACCTAAATTTGTGAGAAAAGGGCTGGAGGGAGTTATCTTTCATTAGGAGAAATTATTTCTGGAAGCAAATCGCTGACTACAGTCTGCAGTCTCTAGCAGCAGTTGCTCAACTTGCCTGAGGTCCACCAAAAGTGAAAAATCACTAAACTTGTAAAAAAGCAATCTTCAAATACTAAGTTACTCACTGATCCTAAGCTGCAATTTCCTCACAACAGGCATATAGCCCAGAAGAGGTGACATCTAGGAGAGAATGCAGTTTCTTTCCCTCACAAGCAAGCATGAAGCGTTGTCAAGTACTCCAGCCTCTAGAGCAGGTTGCTGTCTTCGTACCTCCCCAAAAGGCAAATTTCAAGTCACAAACTATTTGTGTTGCTTAAGCACTGTACTATCTTTGAAAGCAGAGTCAAATGAACTCTTCCATGCAGGCTATCTCCCCTAGAAGAATATATAATGTATGTTATATTTACACACCAGCATCATAAGCATTTCAAAACAACTATTTCTTCTCACAATGGAAAATTTTAGCAGTGTTTTTACTTTTGGAGAGCACTAAATTAATCAAGGACAGTGTAAGGTAGCAGCAGAATGCCTACTTGATATGTTTATATGTCCATAAACTGAGTTTAATTCAGTGGAATCACAATTTTTTGTTTAGGTTTGCCAGATTGTAGGGGATGCAGCTGCATGCCTTACTGTCAGTAACTGCGATCTCTCAGTCTAAGCAAAGAATCTGTTCTGGTGCTACAGTATCACAATTTTTCTACTCTCATCACAGATTTGAAACTTGAATTAACTATCACTGCCTTGCAACAGAACACATCAACTGTGGTCTGAAGCTTCAGACCTCAGGGGGAGCCCAAACCACTTCCCCACCAGTGTTAATGTTCCACATGACAATTATGATCTAATGGCGAGGGAGCAGCAAAGGAAAGCTCTCTCTGACTGTGCTTCTTGTGATTATAGGGATGATCATGAAACAAAAAATGTGAAGTCTGCTTTTCAAAGGACTTACAGAACGCATATTTTAAAAGAAAATTGATAAAAAGTAATAACAACAAGGAAAAAAACTAGGAAGTTGTAAATACTAACAAAACCAGCTGTGATTTTCTCTTCCATGCTACTCCATCATTATTGGAGTCAGTGTAAAAAGATCACAGTAATTTATGACCACATAAACCAGCTTTCCTTGAACAAAACAAGTGTTTCTTATTTCAGTATTTTAAATCCAGGAAACACTTTATCTGGTAGACAGATACTACAACTCTTAGAATTTCACCATTCCGGATAAACACTAACTGTTACTACACACTGATTTTAAGGCTGCAAAAAAGCACAGCTGGCAGGAGCAAGGCATCTGTGTGGGTACACACTGCACAGCTAACACTGACATCAGTGGTGGCTGCTGAGCCGACCATTCGAAGGCAATTCGCAGCGCACAGATGAACTCTAGGCAGTTAGTTAAGTCTGTGGGCAGTCTGGAGAACCAGCTCAACAAAAATGACCTCTAAAAAATTCTCAGTAATTTAAAGAAATTTACTATTTTGCAAATTAAATAGAGGGAAAATAGTAATTCTAAATTTAGAGAAAAATTACTGTAAGGAAAAAATTGTGGCTGTAATTGAACTTCAGATACTTAACAGTGGAATTACTTCCTTTTAACGTGAAATGAATTTATTTTCAGACTAATTTACATCCCAAGAAATGGGTTACTTCATCAGAGATACTCTGTCCATTACAGCAAGTAAGTTGTTTTTTTTTTATTTTGAAGGCAAGCTTTAAGGAAAGCTGATACATTAAAGAAACTACAGTCTACCACAGAAAATGTTTACTGCTTCTTAACTGACCTTCTTGAGCAGTTGGAACCATCCAGGTTGTGGTAGCAGTTGCCTTTTTAACACTTTCCATCTCAGTTTCATCTGTAATTACTTCCAGGGCCCCAAATTCATTGACTCTAAACTGTAAGACAAAACAAACGGCATAGAGCATCGTAAAAATTTACTAGAAGTCTCTTGAACTATCTGCTATTCAATATAGTTTTTACATGGTGTCCTCACCACATTGCCTATTTTCTACGTGTTTCTGCTTATCTTCATGGAATTCAAAACAAGCCTTTCTTGTTTCCATCAAGCCAAACGTGAATTCATTTTCATGTCTATAAATATTAATTTGCAAGAGATACTGATACAGATGCCTCCAATATCTAACTTACACACGCGCACAAAAAAAAATCAGTAACAGAAATTCATGGGAACATCTCTTAACCATATGTTTTTCACTGCCAGCAAAATAACACACTCCAGACACTGAGTATTCTTTCTGAGGACAAGGGAGCTGAATGAACATCACACACCAAATGCTTCACAGATTACAGAAATTTCAGCATCCTCTGAAAACACAGTACTTCTGCACTATAAAGCGCACAAAAACAAACATCTCAAGGCACTTTATGAGGTGTTTAATTACACGCTGAATGTGATATTGCTGTCAGCCAGACACAAGGCTCAACAATGCCCCCACATGCTGTGCTTACACTGGAGCACCGCGAGTTACAGCCGTCCTGCTGCCAGAAGAAAAGTTTCTTTGCAATGCCGTAGTCATTACAGCACTGCCACATGAAAATAGCTTCTGCTTCCCAGTCACTGCGTGGCTTGCCGGCCCAGCTGGCTACATGGGTTTCGCACAAAGCAGTGTTTTGCCCCTGATCGTCTGCTCTGGACAGCAAAGAGGTGTCTTTGCCACTGAGAACAGGTCTTTATCAGTGTGGTGCTCTCACCAACCTTTCAACAGGGAAAATTACGTCTGAGAAAGTCCTTCAGAGCTCCCCAGCATCCACCAGAGAGGATATTCTTTCAAGGCCATAGCCTGAAGCCTATTTCTGTTTCCCTGGTCAGGCAACTTTACCTTGGGAAAATGAGAAAGGGAATAATTCCCTGGCCCTACACTGACCCTCTCTGTGCCTCCAGAGGCTGTTGAACACATCACTCCCCCTCACCCCTTCGGACCCTGCCATGGTACAGTACTGAAAATAAGCCATTCTGGCTGCAAGCAAAGGTGACCCCCATATACACATAACACAGCAGTCTGCTTTCATTAATACAGTCCTTCCAGCCTTAACATTTGCAAAGAGCCAACAGGTCCTAAGGAATGTGAAGAGATAAGAAATAATAAGCTGAGGGGAGGGAAAGGAAGAAGAGGCCCTCAAACAATCATATGACATCTGGAGCTAAGATTTTTACTTGTGATCAGCTGTGCTCACAACAGATACGAAAGCATGGACAAACTGTTGATAAAACCATCTGGACTGAAATACCATGAGTACAACTTTGAAAGGCAACCAAATGCAGTAAACACCACGTGCCAATACTTCAGTTTGTGGAGAGACATTCATGCTGTTCCACCCAAAGAAAAGCAGTAGAGTTACTATTCAGAGGAGTCTTACAGCTGACTTATGCACTCAGTCCTGTTCCTATTTTGGTTAAGCTCATTTTTGCTATTGGTGCTTTGCTGCCTCTGCAACAGGTGGATGCCAGCGGGAAAACCTTCTTTGCTTTCAAGAGCTCCAACTCTGCAAGAGCTGTCTCACAGCAGGCAAGCTGTGAACATGGGCCAAGACACCTGCAGGTTGCTGCAGCCTACCAGCCGACTGGGCACAGGAAGGTTACTGACCAGCTCTTGGAAACACTCTCCCACACCTTCATGCTATCTCAGCTGGAACATCCATGCACCAAAGGTATTTCTGAACAGTCCTGGGATACCTGAATACCTGGGATATTTCCGCATGATTCAATCAATGTCCAGCCCTGACACCACACACACGTTCCTCCTCCACCAGGGCCTCCTGTGGAATGCAAGGACATCACCCCAGGTAATGCAGTCGCCTGCCAGCCCTTCTGGTTCCAGAACGCTGACTGATAGGCACCAAAAAATGGAAGACAGATGACTGTAGGGAAGGCTGCTCACAGCTGTTCTTTCCCTGGAGGCTGTTAACAGCAGCAAGAGCTGAACCTTTAAGGCAAAGCTTTTCAACAGTCAGGCCACCATGCTAAGATGGGCTCAGTGACAGGGAGTGACAACTTGCCACTGCCTTATCAGGCAAAACAGGGCACAATAGGGCACTGCCTCACTGACTGGTGTAACTTCTCTTTTTGCCTGCAGCCTTGCCTTTACCAATGTCAGAGGCTTCCAGCCTCTGTTTGGATGCAAAATGAATTAATGTCTGCTCTCGCTCCCTATTTCCCCAGTGACAGTGTCAGCACTAACGTATATACACTGAGCTCTTTGTGGCTAACCAGAACAATGCTCCAGACCTGGGGAGTCATACTCTGGTTTTAGCTGGGGAGGAAAAGACATGAACAGCTTGTGACAAAGGTTAGCTGCTTGAAAACAGGATAAATAGATGTACAAAGCAGCATGCTGCACAAAGTCATCACAGGATAAAAGTTGCCAGAGCAACATGCCGACTAGTGTCTACTGTTGGAAGCATGACAAAAAAGGATCTCGATTAATGGTGGTTTACGTGCCTATGAAAAAACTCAACACATTTGTAAGTCTCTTCTACTTAGAGAGTAGGCAACAGAAAACCTAAAAGTAAAGGTTTCATCATAAAATTTCCTCCAAGCCAAAATACAGCAAGAGCAGTCCTCCCAGACACTTCCCTAGGTGTCCTGATAGTTTGGAATTTCACAGCAGGTGATACAGAGGGAAAGAAACAGTGCCTTTGAGCTAACTTCTGAGGATGGATCCATAGCTTTCTGAGAAGTAAAAAATTTGTTTAAAAGTCACAAAACTCCCTAAGTAAATACAGAAATTTGCATTGGATAAAGGGATTTCCCTTAAATCTGCTTTCATTGCACCAAACAGTAAAACTCCCCTTGACAGAAACAAAGTCAGGCCATTACCAAGTACTTTACAAATACACTCACAAAATAGACTGATTTTTGTCACTTCAATGCTTTTAAGAGAATAAATTATAAGGCTTGTTGGGTATAAATTTAATCCACTTGACTTTTGTCAAATGCCTATTGGCAAAATTTAAGTAACCTCTTAAGATAATTCTCTGTCTCACAGTATGGAGCCAATGGTCTTAAAAGATCAGACAGCAAGAAGAGAAAGAAACTTCAACAGCTTTCCTGAGTAAATTCACAGTAAGATAAACAGGAATAAATCGATCATTTGGATAGAAAATTTAACTTCCAAAGTTTCATGTAAAGCCAAGCAACGTGGGCAAAAATACAGATGTTCAAGTAACTGAAATTCTTTCAATACAAAAATATTGTAACTGAGTTGGCAGGACAAGTACAACCGCTAGCAGGTAAGTGTACATCATAGAACTACTCAGCTCTCTTGTCTGCAGTTCCCACAACGATCAAGAACAGTTACTTCCATTTAAACATCATTAGAGATTCCTTCCACTCAGAGCTGAGACACATTTTCAAATTCTCAGGAAACGATGCCCTGATACACTAAAGCTTCAGCTTATACAACTGTTAATTTTATCCCCAGAAAAATTTTAATATTCATTCAACATATAACGAAAATCCTGAGGGAAGCCAAGGCTTAAATAAATAATAATCAAACATTAACAATACTTTCTGAACCATTTCTGTCTGTCCACATGCTAAGTTTTTACACAGGGACCAAAATTACTCTTAATAAACTTTTTCAAAAAAATGAAAATTGTATGAAAATTTACACAGGACTAGAACAAGTATCATAAGCCACTGATATGAAGCCTTTGTCTATTGCAAGCAGTAGTATCACACAAAGGATTTCATAAATGTTTCAAAAGCAGCCAGATTCTCTGTTACCAGTGTCTCTACTGAAAGTCCATTTCCGAATTTCTTTCTTGAAAAACCTCCTTTCATGTTTTAATTTCCATGTATTTATAGTCAGTTTGTACCCATTTTTTCTTAAGACACGTTACCATATGGATTACATAGCTGTAGTACCCTAACATTTACTCTCTTGGTGTATGATAAAGCAAGGAATTATGTACCTCCCCAAACTTGACTTTATTGAACTAAGCACAAGGTCCTTCTGTTCTTACGAAAATCTTCTCCATCTTCCTATTCAGCCTGTCATTCTTTGCCCACCATGTGCTGTGCTGAACCATGGAAACCCCAGGGAACATGACAAAGCAAAACGCCAAAAGTGGACTGCTGCTGTCTCTCCTCCAGTGGGTTTAGAGCATTTCCATTTCTAATGGAAGTTCCTTGCCTTCTGCTGGCTGGAAGACGCTGTAGTTTTATGTAGGGGCAATTAAATGTTAAAAGAGGTTTCAATTCTCTTTTCCACGTTTCATAAAATTATGCCTGAGCATTTGTCTCTATGTGGGACGAAAAAAATTGCAAACAATGCAAAATGTCTATCATATTGTAGATGAATTCTTATAAACTCAAACCTGTTGAGAACAAACACATAAAATCTAGTTTCAGATTAAGTCCCCACTGTTACATGTGTCCAATTCAGAGCAACACAGACCAGACTAACAATGTTTGCTATTACTTGGGCCCTCTTAAGAATGTAAAAGATCTCATCAGCTCCCAGAGATATCAGATCAGAATAGAAGTTGTTACCATTTTATATGTGGTAAAATTATTATTTGGGTGAACTGACAAAAAAAAAGAATAAGGAAGAACAATGGAAGTGCAAAAGAAAAAAAAAAGAACAAAACCCCCATGTATGTTAATGCACAGCTTTAAAATAAATTAGAAAAATCAGCCAACACTACCATCTACTGGGCAAGATAAGGACAAAGAGTTCATTGCAATAAAGACAATTGTTGCTGCATTCTGACAGTAACTTCAGCAACAAAACATATCTTGACACCACAACAGTGATTGCGGACACGCTCAGAAGAAACCTGCAAAATTTTTATTATTCAAAACAGAAGTAAATTGAGTAAATGCTCAATGCTCTTTATGCCTATGAAGCAGCTAAGCCTAAAGTAGCAGAATTCCACAACAGCTTGTCATGAGAACAGACACCCGGGACTTCAGTGACACAAGCCAAAGAACTACACTCTGATCTCTGGCTAGCAAAAAGTTATTGTTATTCTTGATGTTAATCACCATTTAGTCACAGTGGTTTCAGTGGGACTGCTCAAATAAATCAGAGCTTTTCTGGCATTTTACAGCTCCTTGTCTTTTTAAAGTGAAGGAATCATCTGTCGCCATTGAATTGTCCAACCACATCCCGCTACACGCCAAACTATTTTTCACATATTACGTAGGTTGAATAAGTTATTAAACACCAGAGATTGTCCATTCAACCAGACCCCACTTCCCTGTGTGTGTGATACACTCTTTACATGCACAATCACATACTATTTTTTCCACAGAACCCCTGCCCCAGGCAAGGGCTGGATAGCATTCAGAAAAACGAGGCAGCTGTTGGTATTTTTATGCTCTTTCTTCAAGCAGCAAAGCCAGTCTTACTTACTCTACATGGTTTGAAGGCAGAATGACTGTTTATTTTCTTTTTTAAAAACCCCAATGTACAACAAAGAACATGTATCTGAAAAAGCTTTAGGCACTCTAGCAAATGCTGTTACAATGTAGCACAAAGTAACTCCTGAAACAAAATCTCTGATCTCAGCCACTTACAAAAGAAAAAAAAACCTCTCTAGGTAACTCTTCATCCTTCTGAGTACTCTGCTCCCAGCTTATGTTAAAGCATGTGACCCCTTACACTTGCCTCATCACAAAATTTTGACTCTTTCAAGGGTAGAGAATGTTAGGGAAATGTGTTCCTGCACCTGACAATTCTGCTTCTTCAATGATGAGAAAGGATCCTGCCTGCACACTGCTGTTCTGCAAATATGGCAAAAGACAAGCAGGATCACAGGGTATCTAGGGCTCTCTAAACTATAACCAGCAGAGATTAAATTCCTCACCATGACCAATGGGCAAGGCCAGACCCACTCTCACTGGAATGATGCTGTCAGCAAGAAAGTCAAGCACTTCCACCAATCTTGATTTTAAGATACTTCAATAACACGGCAATAGGCTAATCCTGAAGTAACAAAGAAGAAAGAACAATTTGCATCCAAAAGGAAAGGGGTTTTTTTCCTATCTGGGCTGGCACAAGCAGGAAGGAATTGCTATCAAATTATATCCTTCCAAAAATAAAAATAATAGGAGCATTCTCTCATCACCGCTGAACAGAAAGCTTAGGTACCATCAGAAAACATACACCTCTAGCAAGAGGGACTGACATTTCCCCAGCATATACCAATATCTCAGTCTTGTCTGCAGTAATGTTTATCTACTTTATTCTTAGACACTCCTCAGGCTCTTCCAAACCTCCCCACTCTGCTTCAAGTGCTCAAGAATTATCTTCGTACCAGAGGGCTTCCCACTGATTTCTGAACACTGCAGACTCAGTCTGCCTTATTATCTCCACTTGAGTAGGAAATTGCAGCTAAACAGACTTTCTTAAGGTGACATATAAATCGGCAACAGAGCCAGAAGTCAAGGCCTGCCACGATGACGCTTATTGATCCAGAAGTCGACCTACAAGGCAACCCTGGCTCCAAATTATTTTGGCCAGAATATTTCTAAATACAAAACACTAGTATCTCATGGGAAGCCCAAGCTAGCAACAAATAGAAAATGGCTACCTGCCAAAAATTTGGTTCCAGTGAGTTGTTCAGCACTGCGCAGGAAGGCTGTGGTAGAAGCAAGGGTGGTGCTAAGCATTCCTGTGTAGGATTTACCTGCAATAATCACGAAACTATTCCTTTTCCTTCCTGAAACCCTCTGCCTAGTTTTTCACAAGTTTAACAGCATCCACAGCTACTGGCCCAGGAGATTTTGTGGTAAAATACCACGTGATCACTTAAGCGAAGACCACCATGACGATACATGAGGAAACCCAAATAAAGATCCAAAGGCAAACCTAAACCCAGCATTTCTTGCCTTTGCAGTTTTAACAACTTTAATAGTGAAATTTCCTTTTTTGGTCTTTTTTTTCTTACATAAGGTTGACTCATTTTATGACATTGCAAAGTTTTAACCAGAAATCTATAGGAATGAAGCAGAGCAAGAGCTAATTAATCACATTAGATTGCAACAGAAAAAAGTTAATTTCATGTGGAAAGGACCAGGCCACTAGGTGGTCCCAGCCACTGCTGGGGCTCACACATGGTCAGAGGAAGTGCCCTTCTACCATGCTTTCTGCTCCCTATCCTACTCCTCACCGCCTTCCCTGAAGGGAACCCATCTTCTCTCTGGAGCAGCACATTCTCAGCGCCGGCAGGGATTTAACCCATAGCTGATGTTTCCCACAGACACCACTCTCATGGTCTCTGCCTGCCTCTCCAGATTCAAAGTGCAGCACATGCCGCCATGAGAGAACAGAAACAGCTTTGCACTGAAAAAGCACTGTACTAAGTTACTGCCTGAGACACTACTGATGTTTCTATAACAATGTGACAAAAGAAGTTGTTCCTAAATCATTCATTATCTCAGGCAAGCTTGAAGGCAATTTCAGAACAGGCAGGTGGAAGGATGTACTTTACTGCCTTCAGTTGCTGCACCCCTGCATCCAGAAACACAGCAACCCAAATCACTGTTACCCTCTTTACAGCACTGCTGGAAATAACAAACACCACTGGCCATTACTCCACCATTCAGTTTCACTACTCCAGTTGGTTTCCCACAATATTTGCTGCCCAACTTTATTTACAGGTTAATTTCTTCACAATCAAATTTCAATTTTTTTTTTCTTTACGTTCAAGCACAATTTGCAAGCTGGAAATAACGACCAAAATTCTGTCCACGCAGTACATAACTGCTCACTTTCCAAACACAGCACTAGAAAATGCTTTAAGAAGTACTTCATAAACTTCTGTCACTGCAGTAGGAAGTGACTGTAAATTATTACAGCTTTTCCAATTTAATGAGTATATTTAAATCTTGAAGCCATGGTGTTACTGTGTGCACTCAGCAAAGAGATTTTAAAAAAAAAGGAGAAAAAAGAGAAGCATTTCACATTTACATTCACACCATGCAGAGTAACTGGTAAGCACTGATGTTTTTCAGATGAGCATACATTACTTTGCCTGCCACATGAAGGCATTCTGTAATTTGTAAACTATTTTAAATTCTACTGGAATTCAAGTTTTCTGTTTTATTTAAACAACTTGAAAGAACTAATATACAATGCTAAAATTTTTGTTCACAGTCTTCAGTGCATCATACTGTACAATTTTTAATTCTCACTATTCCCTGTGTAATTTGAAATCCTAGCATTTTCCACAGCTATTCACTACTTATCTGTCACACAGCATGCTCAAAGCAGCGTTCAAGGAGTGTTAACTATTTTTGCTGAAGATTTTTAACAAAGTCTGTATGAGAATGTATTTCCACAGCCTTCTCCAACTACAAGGGACAAAACCCTAACAATTAACAGTACCCAAAGTCATAGGAAAAGAACATTTTCAGCATTATACAGGTATAGAAACAGTTGCAGGAATAAGAGACTGTGGCATGGCTGAGAACAGAAGACTGGTATCTGATTCGGCTCCCTCGATTTGATTAGACTGGGAAGTGAGTGCCCCCTGGTGCAGCCCATCTCACTGAAGTCTGGTAGGCATGAAACTGCCGACAGGACTTCCTAACAAAAAAAATAATCCAAGTATCTGATTGGGATGTCCTTCTGTATCATAAGAAAAGACAGATTTAAAAAATGATTTTAAAATATTGAGAAAAGTTATTTTTAAATGTTTCAAGCAGCATTTTGCTCTACTTACAATAGCATTTTACCAACTTTTTGTCATTCAGGAACTCATACTCGCAAAAATGAAGTGGTTCTAAAAAGAATGGTTGCTCATATATACTTGCCTGGTAATCCCAGGCTGGATATTAATACAGCACACCAGAAAAAGAGATTTCTTTAAACATGCATATGTTAAAATAGGCATGAAACTTCATCATTCAAGCAGTAAAGACAAGCAAATGCTATATGATTTATAGGACTAAAAATAAGGACTTCAAGTAGGTAACTCTCTAAAATGTCTATATTAAAAAGCAGCATTTCAACATTTTGGTATACGTTTACCTTAATGTTAATATGGTCATACAATAGACAGTTTACCAAATCTAACTGCTCAAATTCCCCTAACATTTTAGGAAGAGAAAAGACTAAATGTGAGAATTCAAGCAATACATTGTCTACAATAGATATTTAAGCTGTTGCTTATTACCTGTTATAAAACGCCTCAGACACTCTAATCTATTACCAAGCTGTAAAAATAGAATATTTGTATTTGAGTATCTTGCTATTACAGTGTTCTCACCTGATTTTTCAAGTGCATTTCAATGTAAATACACGACAATGGTTTGATAGCTTTAGCGGAACAAGTCTATTACAATTTCTGAAAGACACACAAGACAACTGCTACGTAAGGTCATTTTCTTCAGGTTCAGGACACAATAGTAAAATACTCTGTGATCAGGAGAGTTCAGGTAAATAATCCTCATTAACCCTATTCTGAGAATCCCACAAAGAGCATAACATATCTTCCATGATCACATTCACAGTTTCAAACGATTACTCACCATTTTAAACATCAGTATTTAGAAGCAGTCCTGAAATGAATTGTTACAATTATCATAAAAGCTTAAAAGTCCTTACTATTTTAACAGCTCAAGTTGTTTTGGTATCTGTGGAAACACCTAGTCTCTCACTGAATCTTCATGTTCCCTGGTACAGTGACCTCCCCAGGCTAATTTTGCATTGTTAGAAAATATTCTTCCTTCAGTCAGTCTTAAAATGGCTCCATTTCAATCTCATCCTTTCAACCCCTTGCTTTTGTATTTAAAAAAATGCAAACAAGCAAACACTCTGCCACCCCCCCCAAAATAGTAACCCAGAAAGGAGATGCCTGCCCAATACTCTCTATCTTTCACCATTCTGGGTAGACTACTATTGCACCTCTAAATCCATCTTCCCTAATGCTTGGACCAAAGAAAATATCTCTGTCCAAAAATCATGTGCTTGTTTCCAAATTAAAATAAATAAATAAACAAACAAAAAGGGCACCCTTAAAATGAAGCTCATGCTTTCCTCAAAAAGGCGTAGCTCAGAATCTTCTTACATGATTTCTTGAAGTTACCCTGAGCTACCTCCCAGTTCCTTTCCTTCACTTTACATGGAAACTTTCCCATTCCTCTACTAATGAGTGACTCAAACTTTGCTTCAGTTTTGTTTGACATAGGGTAACCACAACTGAAAAAAGCAGAAACCAGTGATTTACATGAGATTATTATATTTTCCTGCACTGTTCCCTTTTGTATTGCTCAAATATTTCAATACCATGGTTCCCTCTCACACAATGTGGTGTATTAAAATAGAAAGAAATTTTAAAAGCCTGGACTTAAAAATACAGAACTGCTCAGAGACGTGGAAGCTCATCATAGCCTTCGCTATCACTGTCACCATGAGATGATGAAGTCTGAAATCCTGAAAGAAGCCAGTGAAACAAGTAGTGAAACAGCAGCACTGGACTTCAGAAGAGGCGTCCGTCAGCTTGTTCAGAGATCTGTTTGGCAGGATCATGCAGGAGATTGTTTTAAAGGGTAAATAGGCCCAGGAAATCCGTCTCTCTCTCCAGGGACTTCACACCAGCAGAATGAGGCATGTTAATGTGCAAGAAGTTAAGCAAACGTGGATGAAGGCCAACATGAATGAACTAGGGACTCTTGACTTAGTTCAAAAATGAAAAGGAGGCAAGCAGAAGGTGGGACAGAAACCTTACAGACAATGTATATAGCGATATTGCTGTAGTGTACAGTGATGGAAAAACAAACAAACAACCTAAACACCAACAAAAAAACACATTCACAACATGTATGTCCTGAATGTCAAACATTTTTTGACTCTTTACTTCAACAATAGAAATCCTATCAGGCACCAAAACATACAAAGTTGTTTTAAATGCCACACATTTTCTTGTGAGATTCCTTTCAAAAAATAAACTATGAGCAAACCACATTAGTTTGAATGATATGAAAATATTGACTTTAATCAACAGGAAATAGGTACAAGACAGTCTCTAATAACAAAATTGCAAGCATAGCAAGAGACACCTTCTGATGACACAGTAAAAAGTATGAGACAAATAAAAAGAAACTGAAAACAAAATAGAATAGTCATAATTTAGCTCAGGAAACTCAACCAGTGTGAAAAACGTAAGCAAAATTACTACTCCAATACACTTCAAACTTCTAAACTGTACCAAGCTCAGAAGCACTCACTTTATTCATCTTTCTAGGCACCCACATGACAAAGGCACAGCAAAAATATACTATTTTCAGAAATAAAAAGAACTAAGCATATAAGACTGTAAGAGTCAATGACAGTATGAAAATTCTTAGTGATATAGTAACATAATGCTCTAAGTGGACTGAATTTTCACGCTTTTGAGATTTCTTTGGGATTTTGTGCATTTGATTAATTCTGTCTGTATAGTGAGGCAGTGCTAATTTATGCCTTCCTACGGGGATGACGGCTGTCTCTGCCAGCACCACAAACTGAATCAAGAAACTCCAGAGCTTAAACCTAACAGGCTACAGTCTCTTAACTCAGAACTGCAGATTCATGTTTTATTCATAAAGCAGATACCTACACACCAGCTTTTCAAATGCATTCTTTTGTCATTTAACATTTTTATTTCACTTACTGAAAAAATTACATATCTTACCTTTAGGTCACTTCCTGGCAAAGTACCTATGCCATCCTTCCAGTCCATTGCACTAAATACATCAAACTCCTGACCATTTCCACTAGAGGCAGATTCATTCATGATGCATGTAC
>VZRR01005164.1:32842-44530 GCA_013398015.1 Oreocharis arfaki | reverse complement strand
GTGCTTCAACTGCAACATGGAGAGATCATCAAGACTGACACCTGCAAAGATCTTTGCAACAAAGTTTGGAAATTTGTCCAAGAAAGATGTAAAACTTCTGTTTCATTTTAGTAAATTGATTGATGTCTTCATAACAATTTGGAACAGTCTTAGGGACTTATATCCAATCTTGGTTTTGGTCTCAACACTAAGCCAGATATCTGTCATGGGTCAACGCTGGCCAGATGCCAGGCACCCATGAAAGCCGCTCACTCACTCCCCTCTGCAGCTGGACAGAGGGGAGAAAATTTAACTAAGGGTTCGTGGGTTGAGATAACGACCAGGAAGAAAGATCACTCACTAAGTATGATCACCAGCAAAACAGGCTCAGCTTCAAGATATAAGGTGAATGCATTATTAATGAAAGAGTAGGATAATGAGAAGTAAAATAAGCCCTTAAAAACACCTTCCCCCCCTTCCATAAGAAAGGCAGGGAATGGGGGCTATAGTCTGTTCATCACCCATGGCTTCTGCTGCTCTGGGAGAGGAGTCGTTCCCATGCTGCACCATGCGGTCCCTCCCATAGGAGACAGTTCTCCGCTAACTTCTCTGATGTGAGTCCATCTCACAAACAACAGCTCTTTACAAACTGCTGCAATGTGAGTACATCCCACAGGCAACAGTCCTCCCAAAACTGCTGTGGCATGAGTCACTCTTCTGTAGGGTGCAGTCCTTCAAGGACAGGCTGCTCCAGCTTGGGAGCAGGGCCCCTCTCTCCACGGGTCTCCCATGGGTTCACAGCCTCCTCCCAGGCATCCACCCACTCCAGTGGGGGCTTCTCCACAGGCTGCTTCGGATCTCTACATCCCTGTGGATCTCCATGGGGAGACAGCTGCTTCACCATGGTCCTCACCACAGCCTTCAAAGGAATCTCAGCTCCAGCACCTGGAGCACTTCCTCCCCCTCCTTTTCCACTGACCTTGGTGTCTGCAGAGTTGTTTGTCTCACATATTCTCACTCCGCTCTTCTCTGATTGGAATTAGAACTGTTCCACAACCTTTGTTTTTCCTTCTTCTTAAATAAGCTACCACAGAGGCATTATCACCATTTCTAATTGGCCCAGTCTTGGCCAGCAGCATGTCCATCTTTGGAGCCATCAGGGATTGGCTCTTCCAGACATGGCAGAAGCTCCTAGCAGCTTCTCACAGAAGCCACCTCTGTGGCCCCCCCACAGAGGCCATGCAAAACCAGGCCATGCAAAACCAATACAATGCTGCAAGAACTCTAAAAAAAAAAAAAATCTAAAAATCAAAAATCCTCATATTTCAAAAATTTTTGTTAGTCATTTGAAGTAACACCCCTCCAGTGAAAATCTTGTCCCACTCAAGTAAAAAAAAAAAAACAAACAAAAAAAAAACCAACCAAAAAAAAATTAACAGCTAAAATTCTGCTTAAACCATTAAAAATATGCTATATACTTATAAGGGGAAAAGGTGGATAAAACCATTAATAATTGGACAGATAGTCTGAAACCTTTCCATGATTACAATTAATCCACAACAAATCTAGAACAATTTTCTGTAAGGAGCATACATCATAAAAAAAGATTATCAGTGGGATTTTTTATTAGCCAGAGGCATAGAGTATTCGGAAGATTAAAGCAGGTACTCAATATAGTGCTACATAATCATTTTAATTGGATAAAGGCTAACTGGATGATAATGCTGCCATATGAATTAGAAATTAAAAAGTGGTGGTAATAAACTGCTTGGGATAAAAGGAATGTCCCAGAAATCAAGAAATACTTCCCCCATCCAACCTTGGGCCATTGGTCTCCTATGAATTCAAGCAAATGTACTTCTTGACAGCTTCAAAGCTATGGAACGAGAGAAACTGTCTTTCCCTTTTCTATGCTTGCCTGCAGAACCAGCAGCTGAAACTGTGAGTAATGACCTTTTCCTTACCAAGAGACCTCTGAACATGAATCCATTTCATGATACCAACCACTGCTCCTACTACAAGCTTCATACACTGCCATAGGGAAACAATCACCGCTGTAGCCAGTAGTTTCGGTTTCCGTATCTTCCAAAGTAGATGGACAATGGTGAAATGGGAAAGGAAAAAAAAAGAAAAACAAACTTGCCTCCACAAAAAAACCCAAAACTAAATCAGAAGACAGTAACACTACCACCACAAGAAAAAGCAAGATAAGATAATAACAAGGTAAGATTAAGACAATAACAAGCTATAGCACAGGAGAGCTATAAAGCCATCCAAAATGGATGAGGACGGCCAAAAAAATATGGAACAACACAAAGCATACTACCTATTCACACACATACAATCATGCATGGAGAGTTGAAGAAGACCAGGAGATGAAGCCTCTAAACACCCAAAACCACTCAACCACCAAAACCCTGCAGGCCGCCTTCCAGACCTCAGGAGCACCACTCCCAGGAGGCAACACCCATCCATCTGCAGAGGTACACTTGAAGATGCTGAGGCTATGGTTTCAGTGCCTTGAACTGGACACAAATCTAACATTGCCTGGCCACAATTCCTGCATTATTCCATCTCTTGTCTTGCTGAAATCTCTCCAAGAGCCACTGCTAGCACAGAAGCTGGATGAAGGAACTGACCTAGCTCTGAAAACATTCCCCTAAGAATAAAAACTGCATCACAGTGGAAAGTGCCAGGAGTTCAGGAAGACCCAGACCTTGAACAAAAGTGGGATAGATCTGTGCCAGACTGAAGTGTCCATGCAACCATGGTCTCAAAAGGTGGATGAAAAAAATAATAGAATTGCCTGAGTTGGAAGAGACCTTGACAAGATCATCTTGTTCCAACCTCTGTGGCCTTGGACACATCCAGGGATGGGACAGCCACAGCTTCTCTAGGCAACCTGTGTGAGGGCCTCACCACCCTCACAGGGAAGAATTTCTTCCTGATGTCTAATCTAAACCTACTCTGTCAGTTTGGAGCCACTCTCTCTTATCCTGTTACTACATGCTCTTGCGAATAGTTTCTCTATCCTCCTCTAAATGGCTGGAACATCACAGCTGTATATTCAGTATTAGATTTTTCTTTACTTAGGGTAACCATCACACTTTATGCCTGTAATGTCTTAGGCTTATTATTTAGTAAAGGAACAGCTGCTACCAGTCCAGAGTAAAACAGTGAAAGACGGGGAGATGCGTCTGTAAAGAAAATTGCAGACCACATATGACAAGAACTCTGTATGTAACACAGAAAAGAGAACGTGAAATGCAGAAGTAAATGTCCCCACCAGGATACCAGCTGTGTGGGAAAGGAAATGTCTCTACAGACCACATCAAACACTACACAGCCCTCTCAAAAGTATCTTGGGCCAAGAGCTGGGTCAGTTGAGCTTCGCTCCCTTGGCTGGACATGCTGAGCATCTAGCGCAAGTATGGCTGGTCCTTTTCTAACCTGAAGGAGCAAACCACAAGCACAGAACACAGACTGCTGACAATAACAAAGAACTTTTTCTCAATCATGTGCTAAATGGTCATCTGCTAGCTCAGCTATGAACCAAACAAGACAAGAGGGCTGCCCTGCATACAGCCATTGCATTTGTGTCCTTTAGAAGACAGAACAAACTACTGTACTCCTGGCACAAACATTATGCTGGTGGAACCCATTGATTAATCTTGTCCATCATATCTGTGAAATTCAGAATTAATCTAGAGGAAAATGCAGCACTGCAGTTTTATTAAACACTGCAGTGCATGTTTACCTAAATATTTATTTATGCAGACAATCCTCATGCCTTTTCATCCTTTTTCCTCCCTCAGCCTCAAAGCAGAAGCACTCTTTGAAAAAGTCCTTATTTTTTTCATTTCATTTCTTTTTGAGACATGCAAAAAAAATAACAGTGTAGGGAAAAACAAGAGGGGAGATCTTTTATTATCAACAAAAGACAGGAATCATCTTGCAACATAAGCTTCAAATTTTACTAGTCACTTGATTTGAAATATATTTCAATGGTAGACTACAGTCTGGGCTAAAAATCCCAGCCTTCTTTCTCAAGAAGGTGAGTATACTAAGGTTTAACTGCAGGATAAATACACCTTCAGTAGTAGTCCCTCTACTTCCAAGCAAATGAAATCTAAGCACTGGCAGAAAGAGTAAACTAGTTCAACCTTTGCTGTGGACCAAAAGCTAAGTAAAACCAAAGACCTCAATAATCAATGTGAAGAGTGCTAAGATACCATTCAGTCAAACTTTAAAGCATGACTGTACACATCTCCAAATATACCAACATCCATTTCTGTTGAAAATGTCGTTTGTTTTTAAGGACATTCTGTGCTGCCAAAAATCTGCATGTTTTCCATGATGTTTCATTAAATGGATCATTTTCCTCAGAGCAAAATTTATGGCTTTTTAGACTGCTGAATTTCAAGTAGTGCAGGTTTAAAATTCATTTGCACCTTCAATACCGTGACTATTTGCTTTGAGAAACTAGAAAGGGCACATTATGCAGCCTAGACAAAACCAACTATTTCTATTACAGAGAAAATGACAAAGTGGAGAGAAACCATTATCAAAGCAGTAAGACCATTGTCGTCTCAAATTCTCAGAAAAAACAGGCCAAACAATTTTTCTCTTTTCAAAAACCTTGTCATCCCTGGCAGTTTAACAAACTCTTTAGCAGGAAGACAAAGACTAGAGGGAAGGAGCTGTTGCCATCGGTGCTGCCTGGAGTAGGCCCCAGGACAAGCAGCACAGCAGTATTATCAGACATGGTGACAAGAGGAAGCCAAGCAAGTAAATAAAAAAGAGATGGGCCAGTCATTTGGTGGCCCTTTTGGCCCATGTACAAAACAGGGGACATCTGGGGATTGTGGGGTGAATTAATGCCAAAGCTTTAGTATGGTCATACTCCAGCTTGTATTGGGCCTGGCTAAAAGTGGCTTTTGGGTTTCACCAGCAACATATCTAAACACACAGCACAAACCCAGGGGATTTGAGAAGACAACAAAATAATAATTTATGGAAGCATTATAGTTAGAGATTAGAAATGTCAACAGCGTTCTGTCAAAAGCTATAATGAATTACCTGTTACAAGAATTTACCCTACTATTTTCTGCTCTATGTAACAGAAAGATAACAGTTAAGAATGTAGTAACATGCATTTATAATTTTGTTATTTCTGGGGAGGATTTTTGTAAGAAACACACACTGACCACAAGACGCTCATGCATCCCAGTGACGTTTAAAAGGAAAGTGGACACACGTCATGACTTTACAAAATAAACCAAGCAGTCACAAGATGCCAAGTGTAACACCTCCCAAAACCAACACTCACTTTGCATCTGAAAATTACTCTAGGCATCTAGCTAAAGATTGCAAAGTGGGCCAGCTGCTGATTACAAAGTGCACTAGATCTCCAAACCCCCAGGTTTAATTCATCCTCACAATATCCAGACCCAAACTCATTCTATTATAGTTGTGGTTTGGTCTTGGGGAAAAAGAAAAAAGCCAACAAACAGTTACATGCATACTTAAAATGGAAATAAGCATCTCCAAACAAAATCAAGTGGGTGAAAAAATACACATTAGACAAAAACATTTTTTGCCAGCTGTGACTGTTTTACAATCCATTTTGGACAGCAAGTTCAGCACAGGTGACAAAATAATTCCAATTCCTCAAGGAACTCATATAATGTATCCTAATCACTAGACATAAAATTCTGCACATAGTAGCTGCTCAAATTTGCTAATAAAATAAAACAAAACACACACCAATATCTTCCATCTGAACACTCTTTCCGTTTAAACAGGGAATGAAGCACAGCTAAATTAACTTCCTTCTCTGCATGTTCATGTAACTCTGAAAGCACACTTTGCCAAAGGGCAGGCTTCAGACGGGTGCTGACTGACTTCCAAAAGCACCTTTCTACGACAATAATGTGCCACCCCAGCACTTCAATATGTGTAGGTGGGGGCAACCCAGCTCCTTCAATAAAACAACAAAAGGCAAATCCAGGAGCAGTGGTCCCCACCTGTTTTGGGACATCAGCTAACCATAAGAGGCTGTTAGGAAGAAACTTTCCCCCAGAGGTAGTTATCAAGTAATTGTGTAGTATGGCAGGGTTTTCCCAAAATTCCTCTGAAACAGCTGGTGCTGCCGTGTCAGCAGCAGGACTCACTGACCAGTGGCTTGATCTGAAATGTCACCTAGATCACTCAACACCTAGGGGATTCTGGCACACAGAGCTGTAAACCATCCGAATTTACATCAATACTCTGTTGTTCCAGCACCTGCAGCACTTGGCACTTGTTTGCAGATCAGGCCCATGCAGTATTACTTCCCTGTAATGAGTACAGTCCATACAGCAGCACACTAGCTAGTTTGACATTAAAAGAAAGCTCTAATAAATTGTACTTCTCTAAACAGCATTTCATTCCACTCAAGAAAGTTTCATTTTCTGAAATTAAAAAAAAAAAACAAGAAAACTAGAGAAGCCACCAGCTTACACTGAACACAAGAGAATGTGCAGATGTGCTTCCAGGACCACTTCCTATGAGTTCAATGTCAGAGTTTAACTGAAGGCAAGGAAGCTGGAAGGCAGCATTCAAGTATCTTCCATTTCCTTTCAAAAAAGCAATCTACTGTCTGAGCTTTGCCATATTTAAACTGTGTGATGTGTTGTCCAAATATAAATTCTGATATTTCCTGTGCTGGACTGAGCTCCCACTCAAAAGAAGTAAAGAAAAAACAAGCAACATTAATCTTTAAAACATATAAGTGGTTCTGCTTATTCCCTGTTTCTCCCTTTTTGCCCTGCAATGCTCCTCTAATGCTACTTCCTGCATCAAGACTTCAAAATCCACCTAAGCTGGCAGTGGACTGAAGAGGAAACTATGAGAATCTCAACGCTGACAGTACATCTCTACAGGAGAAATACAAGTCCTTCTGTACTCTATGCACCTCCTAGCCCTGCCCATCACTCAGGCATCTGGCCTTGCATTGTCAAGAGAAGCTCTTTAAAAAGAAAAGCTAACAAGGCAAAGGAACACATCTACTTGTAAGTTCTGATGAAAGGAGAGATGGTATTTTTTATTTTTTGAAAAATATCTTCAAGGAAGAAATCAAACCCAGAGAATACATGAAGTATCATTTTCCTATTAACAGTGAGTGGAGTTTCCTAATATATTAACATTGTATTGTTTTAGAGCCAAGGAGCCACAGAGCAAGATCACTGCACTTGTGCATTGGGTTTCCACCCAAACGGCTCCTTTTGATATGTCCTTTCTGGTCTTTCCCAAGCTGGAGGAAGAACCGGGTGCATGGGCTAATACTACAGGATTTACTGCAGAAGTGCATCTCCCCGTGCAACGCAGTCATTATCACAATGCCTGTAACAGCGCTTGCAAGGAATCTGCAACAAAAACCAAACGGACACATTTCTCAATAGAAGTACAGGGTGGAAAAGCCAAACCCCTTCTCTTGCTTGCTGTCACTTCGGGGCTTTGTTTGGAGCTGGGTAAAAAAACCCAGTTCCTCAGCAGGTGGTACAAAACGCTGCTGCTACAGCAAGAGTGAAGAACCAAGAAAGCTGCCACAGAGCCAGGGAACATGAAGGCAGATGCACCTGTCCCCTGGATTAGCAGAGCATTAACACTCAGCCTCTGCCTAGAGCAAGAAAAAAAGCACACAGGAAGAGGCAATCCTTTTGGAGAAAAAAAGCAGCATTAAAGGAGAGAAAAGCAAGAAAGCAAAAGATCATATTTGGCAAAGGCAATCAAAAAGGAGATTTTTACCTGCATACTATTCCAACACAAAAGGTACAAATCTCAGCCTTGCAGCTTATTGCTTCCTGCGAATGGGAAAATGCAAATTTCTCCCATTCCCTGATAGCGAGTACTGTATTGCAGACAAGGTAAACAGCAGAAAGGAAGGGAAATACTTGGATAATAATAGGCATATTTGTAATACCAACCACAATAACAAGGGGTTCCCCAAAGCTAAGAAGCCAGTTTCAGTTGCATTTACCAGCAATCTTCTACAAATTATTTTCTTTGGTAGAAGTGAGTGCTGTTACACAACTGTTCCACTTCTCTTGTGGGGGTTGTCCTAGGTTACAACGTAACCAAAAGCATGTATTATATTATCATCTCCACAAACTGATAAAGCAGGTGGGGCAGTGTTCACCTTGACTCATCCTTGATAACTCCCTCCAGGAGCTATGTCTGTTTAATGGACAGTCAAGGACCCTGCCACACGACTCATAGATAACTCGATCCGGACTATCTCCTGTTAGTGGGCCCATCAATGCCTTGCCTCATGACTCACCATCCCATTGTGAGATGCTCCGCCCAGGAGGAGGAACTGAGCATTCCATCTGTATATAATCAGAGGTTTGGAACAGCAGAAACAGCCTTTTCCCCTAGAGTCCCAGAGTACAAGAAGCTACACCGCTGGATCTTCAGGTGAAGACCAGACATTTTCCTACAGGATCACCGCTTCAACAGGACCACTTCATCCGGACTGCTACCAACACCCTGACCAACAGGGCATCAGGTTGCATTCTGACTCTGTCAGTGGGTTTTTGTACTACTGCATTTATTTTATTTTATTTCATTTTTCCTATTAAATTGTATTTCTGACATTAGAGGCTCTCACAGGTTTGCTTTCAAACCAGCACAGGGTCATGGGCAAGTTTGATCATAGCAAAGAATCAGTGCTACTCCCTGGCCAAACCCCAACATGCCACAGATCTGACCAAAGGGGTGTGGGGAAGGAGGGAGGACCATGGGCAAGAGTCCTGCAAAACTGGAGCTTCTTTCCATGCTGCTGGGTTGGATCAACTTCCATGTGGCTTTTTGTTTTACATTACTGTCAGCAGATCTGAACTTCCTAATATTTGCTATCCATTTCTGAATTTATTGCCAGCATTCAAGAACCTGGGACTCACATGATTCTACCCTACCCCACAAAACCTGCAGGCAGAGACCCCATTGCTGCCTCATGCTCTTACACCCCAGACCACCTTGCCCCTTCTCCATCAGCAGCCTACAGCAGCTGCACTGTGCACCTCAAACGTGTGTATGGGAAGGACATGGCAGGACAGCAGGACACTGGCAATTTCCAGCAAACAAACCAAAAGCATACTAGTGAGCACAGCAAGAAAAGATGGGGGGGGGAGGGAGTGGTTTGCCAGATTCCCATGTTTCAACACACCATAGCAGAATTGCTCACTTGAAGTTGGTTAAAGCATACTGCTTCATATAATTAACAGAGATTAACTAAAATCTATAAATTCCCACCCCATTTTTAGGGAGTAGGCCTGCCAGCACTTTGCCCCACAACAGGGCAGAACCCCATAAGCTATACTTTTAGCTGGAGCTGGAGACACTCCAAAATTGTGATGATCACCTAATACTAAGCTACTAAACTGTCAAGTACACAAAATAGGGCTTAACACACTGGAGTTTAAGTATTTACCCTTAAAAACTCAAGTAACACAAGGTCTCTCCTCTGTTTCAGTTGTGAGAAAATTTCAGATTTGCAAAAAAATTCAGGTTAAAAGAGACCTATCACGGTCCCTTAGACCTTCCTCAGCTCCAGCCAGGACTCAAATCTATGCCAGACCAAGTTGCTTGGGCCCTTGCCCAGTTAAGCTCTCTCAGTCTTCATGCATGGCAAACAATTTGTTTTTCCTTAGGGAGTCAAAATTTTTCTTATTAGTCTCTCTGTCATTTAACAATCTATGTCTATTACCTTCTGACTACTTTCACTTGCCTCTTCCCTTTAATTTTGAGAGGGCTTTCTTTTTTAAAATGCCACCCCAAATTTCAAAATCACCTGAGAGTCAGCTGATGGTCACAGCTCTAAGACCTTGTTCCAGAATCCTTCCCTGCCTGCAGCATTTGTGGTTGAACCCCCAACCTACTGAGATATTCATGCTTAAAAGCCCCCAAACTTTCTAATCTTACTTCCAAAATTCACATATTTATTTCTGTAACTTTAGATAGACTTACTACCTTTAGTCACTGATGCATTTTTAGTTACTGATGCTCTTCTTTTTTTTATTATTCCTTTCCTCACCCTCAATAATTTCATGATTCATAAGTCAACTTCATTTAGATAAATCAAAGAAGACCGGAATAAATCTTTGAAACTGTACTAGTAAGATGGGTTAGGTATTTCTGTTAATGACAAACAAAAATATGAGTTTCACAAAGCCATTTTCGTACTAGAGTCAAAGCTGCTGATGAAGAATCAATTTCAATTGCCATTACAATATCATCCTTAAAATGAGTATTTTACCCAAATGCAATAAAAACTGAACAAAACACTGGAAAAACCAGAAAGAACAATCAATGGGTGAAACAACAGGAATGAAGATGCTAAGAGAACAAAGATCTGAAAAATAAATTCTCTGGCTTTCTAAAGAAATATTTTCACAGAACTGGTTTGACATTTACGAAACAAAGCAGCTACTGCTATGGCAATATGCAATAGCCCTCAAAAAAAAAAAAAAAAAGAGATGGCATAGCAAATGTAAGGACTAAGGCAACTCAAACCATGCCATTTTGTTTCACTGCATGAAATAACGCATTTTCTTTTCAAATAATCACACGCTGGTACAAGGTTATAGTACTTATCACATCATAGAGACAAAACAAAACTAGATCCATAATCTGTTCTTAGGACCTAAGCAAGTGGCTAAAAAGTTTCTTCTCTCAAATAGGAAATCAGTCATCGTGACTTCATCTGTAGGGGAAGCTTTCCTATAAAGAAACTCTGAATGGTTCTGTATGCAGCAGAGGCCAATAACTCTGGACTGCACAAGTGCATTTCATTGTCATGGTAAAATGACAAAAGTCATGTTACAGCTTATCTTTCCAAATCGGCCCAAAAAGACCAAGCGCATTTTAAATAACAAACTGCCACCTCAGCTTTATTCAAAACACTTTATAAGAAAGAAGTCCATTGCACACATTGCACACAAAAATTATCCCCCAAGGGTAGAAGAGAGAGACAAAATTTTCCAACAGTCCCAGTGACTCCCTCAGCAACCAGTTCTTGAAGCTGTTTAAATAGGCGCTGGAGAGAACCTCTTCAGAAAGGACAAGAAGGCAATGGAGCAGAAGAGGTGAAAAAAGAAAGGGAAGATCCCTACAGACTGAGCTCTCCAGCACATGCCTGCACTTAAGCTTTCGAAAGAACAACCACTACAGTTATTCGTGAGACAACACTTACTTCCTGGCAGTACTGAAGAATCCCTTCTTTCGTCCCAATGCAGGTCTTGGTGCCAGAGGGGTCTGATTCCCACTTTCCATTCTGCACGTTCATGTGCATGTTGAGTTTGCCACAGAACATGGCAATCTGAGGCTCTGCCAGCAGCCCTGCATTTCCATCAGCAGGCACCTGGAAGGAGAAGAAAAGTTTTAAGCTCACATCTGACATTTCAGTCCAGCCAAAGCAGCAACAGGTCAAGCAAGCCTGAAACAAACTCCAGGCTCATCCACCCATTGCAGCAAAGACCAAAATTTTTGATTCAGGGAGATGTGAGAAATGTAAATGGGGGTCTTCACAGAAATCCAGATTAGAATAGTATCATTTTAAAGCTGTAACCAAACTGTTTTGTGGCCCAAAACTGTCTTCTTACCAACCTGGGCTAAACACAGAACAATATGCACAGCTGAAGCACAACTATAGAAGTTTAATTTTCCAAA
>VZRR01005164.1:14976-32786 GCA_013398015.1 Oreocharis arfaki | reverse complement strand
GGGGTACTAACAACTAACAAAAAAGTAGCAAGTTTTCAGCAAGAGTTTTCTAAAAAAACTCACAGTGTATCTTTTTTCAAACCCCTCGGAGTTCATCTCCTTGTCGAGAGGAGGCTCTATTTTATCACGTCTTATGAAGATGGTGGGTTAAAAGCAGCTTCCACCTAAGCTTTTCTTGGATTGAACCTCAAAATGCAGAGAGGCTGGGGAGGTGTTGATGACTGAAATAGGACCCAGACCGGCGGGGAATCTGAATCATTTATTCAAAGGAGCCGAGATGGTTTTATACACATCTTCAAGGTACACTATTTCCTTACATGGCAATTCTCACTACATGACCTGTTGCCACGTCAGCAATGCACTTTCTAAACGTCCTTCTATAGGGTGATCACGCACTGTCCACCTGTCTGTCAGCTTCCAGCTCTGTAGGGCTCTGCCGCGTGACACCTCCTCCCCCCAGGGTCCGGCAGAGACAAGCCTCTGTGTGCTGCCATGTGCTCCATGTGCCCCTGCAGGCATGTCCCACAGCCTGCAGCTCAACTCCATCCCATCTTTTCCCACAAGGAGGTATCAAAATAGGTCTGCTAAAGTCTAGCTCACAACCAAGAATTACAGAATATCATCTCCCCAACAAGCATTAGAATACCAGGCTCAAGACAGGTGCTCCTCCTGAACCACAGACACACTGCCCTTGACATCCAAAACAAGCACTGCTGGGGCACAGAGCCAGACACCAGAAGCACCCTCAGCATGGGTTTAAATCTCTCCCATGGGACCACAGCACTGAAGGCAAATCAAGAGCCAGCCCCTGAAGGTATAAGCTGAAGGGACTCGCTTCTGTTTTACACCTGAGAAACACAACACAAAGAGAAACCTCCTCTCTGGATTTGGCAGCCCAAGAGACAAGTCTACAGCTCTCCACTGCCCCTCACACTCCAAAGGCCAGTCCATCATATTCAAGATACAGCAGAGTATTCATTTTGGTTAAATATCTATTTTCAACTTTTAATCTCTTAGCTAGAAAATTTCTAAAGAGGAAAATTAAAAACATTTTAAAAATTCACCAAAAACTGAAGAAACAGAGTTATGGTATCATGGGAGGTATGCAAACCCGGGATATTAGTTTCACTCTTTGTTTAAACAAACCCAAAAAAGACTTAAAGAATTTTATATGCCTACAGTACTAAAAAAACCCCCAAACTCCACACGAAGAAACATGGCAGGAGTGAACATCTAACTGTCCATTAGATTAGCATTGAAAGTGACAAAATTAAACCAAGGTTTTGTTTGTTTGTTTTTTAAAGAGAAAGGAGAGAACATTTCTTTTCCTGTTCTCATAAGATGTTAACTTGCTAATGCAATTCAGCTCAAAAAAATTTAAAAAAATCATAACAGACAAGAATACATCAGCTGGCCGACATTTCCCTTTACTATCTCAATTTATCTTCTCCTGTGAAACAAGTACATTCTGTACAATTTAAAAGTCAACTATCACTGTTGTTTCACTGGGTAATTAGAGAATTTTCCAGTAACTGGGATGACACCTTGTCTTGGCTTGCCTCAATCAGGAAAACTACCACATGCTTACTCCTTCTAATACCTTCAGAAACTTTGGAGAGCAACTCAAATGTAACACATCTATAACAATCTGCAAAATATCCTGCAAGTTAATTATTTTCTTTTTCTTTATACATGCAATATAACCGTATCAAAATTCCAATAAAAATAGAAGTGAGTTATTCCACAGGTGATGTGTGGATGAGAACTCTATATTCCCAGTCTGCTCCTCCAACTCAGGTCTTTATTAAATTAATAAAGCACACAGTAGTCACACTTAGGCAGATTTTAAATTTTTTTTCACTCAAAATCATAAGTTCTAAATTTATCAAGACCTGGCCTTGTGGTTTCGTAACAGTGAGCTTCTGAATTTTTTTTTGTCCTAGCTAGAAAGGCAGATAAAATTTAAAGTGCTACCAATTGAACTCTAAAAACACAACCTCTGCCTGTCTACTTAAAACCTCATTCCCTTCAGAAAAGCCATGACATCTCCCAGCTTAATTAAATTACCAGACAATAACATTTAGCCTTCTATATTTTGAGATGTCAGGGCCTGATGACCTGCTCAGCATAGCACTTCATGTGATTGATTAGGACAGCTAAATGTTTCTAATTATAAAGAAATATTAGAGCAACTAATAGACATTGTAAACCAAACTAAAGTATTTAGATCATAGAATCAAAAATTCATTTAGGTTGAATGAGACTTTAAGATTGAGTGCAACTGTAAACCTAACACTGCCAAGTTAAACCAAAATAAAAGTGAAAAATAAAAGATAAAATTTGGCTGAGATAACCAATTGCAAGAGGTCTCTATACAGTGCGAGTTCCTGATAACGTAAAATCTCATGAAATATTACTCATTTTAAGAAACATCAAACGGCAGTTTGATCACAAAGGGGACTGAACAGCAGTATTTGGGGGGAAAGGTAGGGAAATGTATCACTTTCTGTAAAACACATACACTAACAAAGATTAAAAACTCCAAAAAAAGCAGGAGACTAAAACGTTACTAAAACCAACACAGTGATAAGTGATTTGTCCCACACACACTATCATAACATTTTAAAGTTGTGAATGAATTAATTGCTGGTCACATCAAAGGTATATCCAGCTAAAATACGTGAGCTGGTGATGAATTTTATGCATCACCCAAGTTTTCTTCATAACCAGTGCTTTAATTCATTTACATTCATAACCTCACAAGAAAAAAATACCTGCATTACAATGCAATTAAATAATCTGGAGCACCAAACTACACTGATAAGCAGCTTCTATAGAAGTAATGCTGAAAAACATAAAGCTACAGTCCAGTTTGTTACACCAGTGGCTGCAGTGATAAATCTGTCCTTGACTAATCTTAAAGCTCTCAAGCAGATTAGTCTCCCAAAGAATAACTCATGGGACAGAAATTACATTAACAGCAACTATTTACTTTATTAGTATTCTGCAAAAGCAAAAACTCCAAGCATATTACTGGAACTGTAATCACATATTATTTTGTCTCCTTTGTGTATGACTTCGAAGTAGCAGCACAGCTTTTTTTCCTGCCTTCTGGCAAATCATTAAATAAAAGACCAAACAGCACACAAGGTAACTTCAAATGTTATGCTCAGGTTTTCTCAGTATACCCAGTTTTCAGAGACCAAGTAAGAACACTACTCATCACTTACATAAGATATCTGTAATATGATTTCTATAATGGGAACTACATAAATTTGAAAAATTGCATCTACAGGACTTTCAAAAAATTATCTCAAATTGATGGCACACTATTTAGATCTCCACATTAGTCTACTATGTCACAAGCCATTCAAGCACTAGCCTGACATCTTTTCATATAGAAAACAAAGCTATTAATTTTTAGAAGTGTAAGGGTACAAGTTCTTAAAGAAAGGTTCCATGGCTGTGGTAAAGCTCAGTGCTGACATCAGGGTGTCCCTTAAAGAATTCCAACATATCAGAGGCCTGTCTTCCAGTTTTAAGACTCATTTCACCTCCAGTTAAGTCCATCTTCCTCTGCTACATTTGCTTCTTATGAGCAGATAAATGATGAAGTGCCTAAAACATTGTTTTAAAGAAAACAAATTCAAAATACCTTTCAAGGATAGGCTTTCAGTATTTTGCATACCCTCATAGGTGGGGATATTAAAGAAAAGAAAATCCAACCAACACTAAAGACTGAAATCGGAAGACAACTCTGTAAGATAAAGCCCACTGGGTATATAACTACTTTGGATATGAAAAGAAGAGGGACATAATTCAGCTATTTTCTCCTCAGATCGGGCAACTTAGGACAAAACAAGGTCAGTCTTAGCAAGGCCACCTGAATGGCATCATTTAATTACTGGAGCCTGTCTTTAAAAATACGTGTTTCATAGCATTTTTTTGTTTGTTTTTACAGGGATAATAGTCATTGCAAGTATTTCTTCCATGTCAAAATGTTGACTTACATACAACATAGAAAAAAAAAAGGAAATCATGCAGGCATTAAAAGACTAAAATGTTGGGAATCTGTTTCTTTTCCATGCAAAGAAGTAGTAGAGATGCCTCTGCTTTCCTGTTTTTCAGGCCTGGCAGTTTAACACATCTATTTGAGGGGAGATGCACATCCACATGGCATGCTGGATGCCATTTACACCATTCCTGAGACACTCAACAAGGATTTTGATAGCAGAGTACAGAGGACTGAAAGAAGTTTATCCAACAACAAAACTATAATAAGGAATACTTTACATTAACAAAAAGGTATGTGGAGTTTTTTAGCTCACTGCCATTCCATCATAATATCAAAAGGCCTTTTCCTCTCAAAAACTATCATTATTTAAGACAGAAAGCATAGCCTTCCCCTGCCTCCATTCTCTCTGTCATTGCTTTCTGCAGTTACAAAAACAATTAGTGTATTAGCTCATAGTGCTTCATAATCCCTACTTAACCAACAAGCGTTGGCTTTTTTCACAATTCAGGTTATATTCAAAAAACACAGTCTGCAAGGTTTTACCCTCGAGAGGTTTTCCATCAAGGAACCAAAGTAACACCACTTCCAGCAGCCCTGCTATTAACTTATAATTAAGAACTACAATATAATAGGGAAATAAACATCAGACATTCTATGTGCTGTTATTAACCACTGAAACATCAAAAACCATTCCCCAGAAGTCCGTAAGACAGCTTCTGTGATTTATATTGCTTTATTCTGTAAACACTAACCTGAAGCCACTGTTATAAACATTCAAAGTGTATTTAATTCGCAATAATTACTTGATTTGTAATTACTTTCAAGGAGAGGACATTCAATAACAATCTCCATACCTAGAACTTGTTCAAGAACAACAAATGTCCTCCTTAGTTTAGGAGATGACTAAAATAATCCCTCCCTGATTTTCATTTTTAATGCTAACACCAGTTCAAACCTCCAACCAGGAAGTTAGCAACCACAGTTTTAAGGTTTAACAACTTCTGTTGACAATAATAGTAAAACAGGGGTTCAAATAATGTGAACAATTAAGCATTTCCAATCATAACACATCACCCTTCCAACACATGGCTGTGCTTCCTCCAAACTTTTATACCATAATTGGGTTGAAATCCGAGGTTTCTCATTAACTAAAGCAACACCAATTTGCATACATAGCAGTTTATTTCCTCTGTGACTACTAACAAAATAAAAGAAATTCTATCTTTGAAGTGGGGCCATTCATAACTGTTTTTCCTACAAAGAACAGAGGCAAAAATAGAAGGAGTATAAGAGGACTCTCTGCTTGCCTTACACATTCAGTGAGCAAAACATGATACAGAGACTTGTTATTCCCAGTGGAAAGACCAGATTTGTTCCACTGGACTGTCTTGTCTACTGCACCCTACAAGTGAAGATTGTTGCCCAGTTCTAGAAGTCTACGGTTCAAACTGGGCAAATGCCATGCAAATACAGGCTTATGTCACCAGACACACATCCATGACCTCTTGCACATCAGTTAGCCATCAACTTTGGTAGACTGTAATCTGTTACACTCTGCTCTAGATCTCTTATTTAAGCCATAAAATATTTCTCCTTCTAGCTTTGTTAGGATCTTCACAGAACACAAATGCTTTAAAGACTATTTGTTTTTAAAATCCTGCACATGTAGATACACAACGAAAAAGTCTTCTCCTTTCTTAAAAATGCAATCAGGACAAAAAAAATGTTTTTAAAAAAAAAGCCACCCAAATTAGAAAAGGAGGTAACATCAAATTATTGTCTCCTCACAACTTTGGGATGGCTGTTTGTCAAAACAAAGGAAAATTTTCCACCTCCTCACTTTTCCTTAGAGATGAAAAAGAGTAAGGTTGGCAAAATCAACATGACTAATTTAGAAACAGCGTTTTATGGTATAACGTTCACATAGAAACAGCAGCAGCAATTACTGTTGTCAACAGCCTATAGAAAGAGGTCAGAAAAACATTTTACCGATTACTCAGTAAAACTGCTCAGTACAGTTGCTCCCCCTGGAAGACAAACGTTTATCGCAAACAGTCGCAGAAAGAACCACCTTCTTAACCTGCAGAAAACCCTGTGAAGATCCAGATCTAATTTACAAAAAGCCATCATCCAAAATTTGGTTGAGAAACAGACTCCATCAAAAAGCTTCTGGAAAACCAGAGAAGTTTATTTGCCCTGACTATAACCTATTTAACCCAAGTGCAACTATCTGCACACTGTCCTCCTGTCCTGCTTCATAAACAATGATGCCAAAATACATCACAACAGCACAATACCCACATCTCTACAGCAGCTCAAAGATCAACTGCTCCGCAAATTAATTAAAAGCAAGTCTGCCTTCAAGCCTGCATAGGAAAATACAGTAGTCTCAAAACTATCTTCTGGTAGCCAACCATTCTCCTCACCCACACCTTTCACAAGGTTCTGAGATAAAGGTTGGATTTATTCCATACATCTTAGTTTTAATGCTTCCCTCAGGTCACATTCCACATACTTGTAGAATGACACCCAAACCCAGCCCCAGGTGTTTGTCTACCCTGAAATCAAGTATCAAAACAAAACCAAAAATATGCCAGGACTATGCACTGAGTTCACAAGGATATCTGGTGGAGCAACAGGGAGGCTGAGCGCTCCCTTCCCCAAAGACCTGAGTGAACCAGCAACCAAGTGCATACAAGAGATACTCACAAGACCTGACCAGAAGTGTCTGTATAAACAGCTGACCTGCATGTGCATGTGTGAACACACACGCAAGAACAAAGGGACTTCTCACCCTGGGGTCCCTGGAATCACTAGGAAGCAGAAGCTTGAAGAGAACCACAAGAGAAGCAGAAGCCTAGCTCCTGTGCTGAACCTGTCCAGCGTCATCCTGCACACATTTCCATGCTCCTGTGAGAGTTGACTGGAAACTAAAATTTAGCTACAAAAATCAACATCTCTGAATGTAGTTACAAATGTGAGGAATTATCACAGAGAGTACCCCATCAAGTCAGAGAAGGCAGATCTCGGCATCAGCTACATGAACATAACAAAAACACATTCATCTGTGAGTGCAGTGTCAAGAGTTTCTTACCTACCACCAACACTACATGCAACATGTGTGGTAGTGTTCTTTTAAAAAACAAACAAACAAACAAACAAACAAACCCAACCAAAAAACACACCTAAAAGCCACACTCCCACAACCTCCAAGTTGAGTGTCTTAATTTAAGAAGATGTGAGGGTGCTTGAATGCATCCAGAGGAGAATCACAAAGCTGCTGAAAGGGCTGAAAGGAAAATCTGAGGACTCTGGGCTTATCTAGCTTGGAGGGAAGGAGGCTGAGGGATAACCTCATTGCTCCCTACAGCTTCCTGAGCAGGGAAGTGGAAAGGGAAGTGCTGCGTTCATCTCTGTGGGATCCAGTGATGGGATGCATGGGAACGGTTCAACCCTGTGCCAGGTTCAGACTGGACATTAGGAAGCATTTTTTTACCAAGAAGATAGTCAAACACTAGAACAGGCTTCCTGGAGAGGTTGGCAATGCCCCAAGACTGCCAGTAGCAACTGGGCAACACCTTTAGTAACAGGCTGTAACTTGGACAGGCAGCTGGGCTAGATGACCACTGTAGCTCCCTTCCAACTGAAATACTGTATTCCATTCTAGCCTCTACGTCACCATGGTCACAACGAGACCAGAAGCACCAGCAGCTTGGTATAGGTGATGATGTGCACTACCAAGGGCAGGTGGATAACAGGAGGAGCAGGGACAACCTTCACCCAACCAGGTCTTCTTTGGAATTACCTTAA
Organism: Oreocharis arfaki; assembly: GCA_013398015.1. Lineage (NCBI taxonomy): Eukaryota > Metazoa > Chordata > Aves > Passeriformes > Paramythiidae > Oreocharis > Oreocharis arfaki. The sequence goes on along the minus strand of VZRR01005164.1, from coordinate 24,961 downwards.
GAGTCCATAGCCAAATTTACAGGGCTTGAAGTTAGTCATCGATGTAACAGTAACTGAGAACCCTCACAGCCAACAGTTATCTCCAGCCTGCAGGTACCTCCACACAGTTTAGTCACAATTTTTTATAAAAACTGCCATTTTTGCAGGAAGAAAAATTATAACAAGCAGATTGACCAAAATTATCCAAGACTGGAATGACTTTCAGGAAGCATTAAATCTCATGCATCACCAACTAACCATTAACATAGGCATGAGAAGGTAGAGGAAATGGAATAACATCAAGATTTTACAAGCTGAATAAAAAGTGCATTAAGAAGATAAAAGTAAAAAAAAAGCAAACCTTGCTCCCAAGCTATTAATTCAGATTTTGAAACAGTCTTTGGTCATTTACGTGGCTATATGTGTTGACTAATAGCAGCAGGGTAAATAAGAGAAATCCTGTCAGAATTAATGATCTTTTATTAATTTGGAAGAATAAGAGAAAAAAATATTAAATTCAGCAAGCGTGCAAGTTTGACAAAAGAAGTGTTTAATGATACCAATAAATATGACAAGTGTTATGATTTCTTTTGGTACATCTACACGTGCAGAAATGCTAATGATACTACATTTAAATTTCATCACCTTCAAGGCTGTCACTACCCCAACACAAACACAAGACTGTTTTACAGGGCAAATCAAGGTTTTGCACTGAAATAAATCACTGTAAACCATCTAACTCCAGCACTGTATTTTCTATTCCAACACTCAAAGCCACTATCATTTATCTTAAACAAATACATGAAGTAGAAGAAAAATAAGAGCGCATTTCACAGCAATGCAACAGACCACAAAATCAAGCTCGGTAATAACTTCTGGAGTCCTATCATACCCATGAAACTCACTGCTGCAAAACTGAAACTACAAGGTGAGAGCAAGTATTAAAAAAAGCCCTAACTTCTAGTTTGCATTTATATTACAGCACTTTTTTTTTGGGTGGTGTAAATTATATTTTAAGCCTATTTCATTGCATGTGTACCTGGAAATGATGTGAAAAGGAAAATTACTATATGCAGAACCAAACTCAATTATACGAAACAAATTTAAATTCTATCTGTTCAGTCAAAAACTTAAGAACAATCCTAGTTCAATGAACTTGATAAAGAGGTTAACATTTGAGCAATGTCAGCTTCTCAAATAAACTTTACCCCTCAAATGTCAATGCTCAGTAATTTATTGACTTATTCTTAATTTGAAGTAGCTGATGACTGTAAGATAGCTTCACATCTCATTCATCACATTTCCACCATCATGCTTAAGCATCTCATGGAAGAAGAAGTCTTCTGTATAGTATCCTCATTCCTTTTTTATGTGATTTGTTTTTTGACTTTTCCTGCTAAAACTGGGCTGCAAAATGATAGTTTGTAAAAGCATAGCAATCCATTTCAGGGATGCTTACATTTTGCCTCCATCCCCAAAAAACTGTTACTCATTCCCTCAGAGAGTCATACCTAACTTAGAAAGGCTTGTGTTGAAAGGGACCTTTAAAGACCATCTCATTCCAACCCCCTGCCATGAACAGGGACACTTTCCACTAGACCAGGTTGCTTAGAGCCCCATCCAACCTGGCCTTGATCACTTCCAGGGATGCGGTGTCCACAGCTTCCCCGGGCAACCTGTGCCAGTGCCTCACCACACTCACAGGGAAGAATTTCTTCCTAATATCTAATCTAAACCTACTCTCTGTCAGTTTGAAGCCATTCCCCCTTGTTCTATCACTCTAGGCCCTTGTAAATAGTATCTCTCCATCTTTTTTGTAGGCTACCTTCAGGTACTCAAAGGCCACAATTAGGTCACCCTGAAGCCATCTCTTCTCCAGGCTAAACAATCCCAGTTCTCTCAGACTGTTTTCATATGAGAGGTGTCCCATGCCTGTGACCACTTTTGTGCTCCTCCTCTGGCCTGGGTCCAACAGGTCCATGTCCTTCCTGTGCTAGACCCCAGAGCTGGATGCAGCACTGCAGGTGGGGTCTCAGCAGAGTGGAGCAGAGGGGCAGAATCCCCTCCCTCCCCTGCTGCCCACAGGGCTTTGGATGCAGCCCAGGACACAGGGGGTTTCTGGGCTCCCAGTGCACACGGGATACGGGCCCGGGCACGTCCAGCCTCTCACCCACCAGCACCCCCAAGTCCTTCTTGCAGAGCTGCTTTGGATCTGTTCATCCCCAGCCTGGATTGATATGAAGGGTTGCCCTGACCCAGGTGCAGCACCTTCCACTTGGTTTGTTAAACCTCATGAGATTCCCACGAGTCACTTCTCAAGCTCGTCCAGGTCCCTCTGGATGACATCCCACCCTTGAGGCAACAGCACCACTCAGTTTGGTGATATCAACAATTTGCTGAGGGTGCACTCAATCCCTCTGTCTATGTCATTAATGAAGGTATTAAATATCACCCCTCCCAATATGGACCCCTGAGGGACACCACTGGTCACTGATGTCCATCAGATCTCTCAGCCATTGACCACCACCCTCTGGATGTGACTATCCAATCTCTTTCTCATCCACCTTACCAGTCCACTGATCAAATACATGTCTCTCCTATTTGGAGAGAAGGATGGAGGGGGACAAAGTCAAAGGCTTTACAGAAGTCCACAAAAATGACATTTGTAACCCTTCCCTTGTCCACTGATGTAGTCACTCCATCACAGGAGGCCACTGGGTTGGTCAAGCAGGACTTGCACTTGGTGAAACTGTGCTGGATGTCCCAAATCATATCCCTGTCTTCCGTGGGCCTTAGTGTGCTAAGGATGGTTCTAGAAGGTTCTAGAAGGAAGTTTAGAAGCATTTTGAAGGAGTGAAAAAAGGAAGAAAGGAAATAAAGTATTTAAATTACCTGTCTGGCACTCTTTTTTATCTTTTTAGATCTCTATGGGCAAACCAGCAAATTTTGCTTACAGTACAGATGACAATATGATTTCAAAGGCCTCTGTTTCAGTAACTGGACTTGAAACTTTCTAAATAAATAAATAAATACTAATGATAACAACTTTTAAAAAATAGTACAAAAACCACAACACTGGAGTTACACTTCTAAGCGTAACTCTGGTATGACTGATTTATTACACAGTGCTAACATCCTGTATTTTTGACAATACGGTAATTAGACAAAGTGAGTTAAAATATACAAGGCACATGAGTTTTCCCGAAACAAACTTCCTTGAAAAAGAGATACCAGATTTTTCAGATTTGGAAAACCCTGTGGGCTTATATCATTTTCCTATTGTAGAAAGACAACACTACATGACTGAACTAATTACTCTAAATCCACAGAATTATTACTGCAGTGTGGCAACAATACAATGCATTTGTAAGCTTCTCCAAGAAAAAATGGAAGCTGAAACCAACCTGCTCAGAGGATTTTTCCTGTGTTCCAATCTGAATAAAGTTTTTTCTACCTGAGCAAAATTCACCACAGCCAGAAGAGCTGTAATTCACCTTGTGAAACAGGACCTCCACACTGCATCAACTGGATTTCAAAAGAAGCTCTGAGATGGATATTTTATTGTCATTATTACTTATCTTGCATACAATTCTTTATCTGCCCTTGATACAGAGGCACCATCTACACTGCTAAAGCAACTCTTCCACGGACTGCATTACTTATGTTGTTCTCCAAAAGATGCAGAATGGAATCATCCTCTGCTGTCATTGGGCTGAGCCACAAACATTTGAACAGAGCCATGTGAGAAGTCTGATGTAATTCACCAATTTTAACATAAGGCCTTTCAGCTATTTTGCACTATGACAGCACTCCACATGTATGCCAAAGGTCTCTCTCATCTTCTTTGGATGTAGAGTTATTCTTTGCTCAAGTGGAAAGTCTGACTCAGTCTTCTCTGCAAGCTGTCCAACCAGTTGGATTACTAGAATTATTATTATTATTATATTAATAAAAATAACAATTTCCCTATTTCATTCCACAAACAATATGAAGATGAATTAACAAGATACTTCTGGCATTAGCTGACTTTAACCATCAAGTGTGTGGCATGATGAGGACTTGCTGACTACTACATGGAAGAACATGCCCAGAAGATCCTTCCTGAAATATTTATGCTACCCAAGATGCCAACACATCTCCAATTAGACAAACCTTTTTTAGCACACAAAAACACTATAAGCAAGCAAGAAGGAACTAATCTGTCAACAGCAGGATTAAACAACGTAACACATTACCTGCATGACCTTCAAGGCGTATACAAAAGCCTGACACAGTCAAATAGATGGCTGACAGACTCCATCCACTTTGAGTTGAAGGTCCAGCTCATCAGTCCTTCCTCTATAAAAATCTGTGAAATTATATCTCTCCACAACAGAACTGTGATGAGGGAATTAATACAGCATTACTAGACATGCCATGCTGAAACAGATCCTGTCCTGGATCTGGTTTTAGGGTACTTGAATCACCTGTTATTAAAAAAAAAATTAAAAAAAAAAAAACACAACAAAACACAACCAAAAAAAAAACCACCCCACCCAAACTTCACTGTCCCACTAGATACAAGCTATTTTCATATTACTGTGCACCCAGCTGCTGGTTTTTGAGCAGCTACTTGATGTCCATGAGGTTTTTTCATAATAATCATGTTGCATATTCAAAAGAAACTCTGGCCCTTCAACCTCTGATGTTATGCCCCAACCCCATGGTCTCCAAGGCGAAGCCATTTCTCAACCTCTCTGCTTTCTGGCTCTAGCAGACAGAGACGGCTTATTTAATTTCATCCACCAGACCAAAGACAAGACCATCATTATTGCATACATAAAATATTAACAATAAAAAAGTAAGTAATAAAGAAAAAGACCTTCAGAAGTGCTTAACAGAAAAAGGCAGAGGATTCCTCAGTTTTGGGAATAAAAATATTCTTTCATTCTCTCAATTGGGCACATTTCAGGTTTCACCTCTACAGTTTGCATTCTGCATCTTCTTTTACTGATTAAATGCCACTGTACATGACCTTCATATCATTGTGCTAATGTTTAAAACCAAGAACGTTTTCCTTTTCAGGACCTATGAACAAGAAACTAGAGTAAGGGAAAAAAACAAGCAAACAAAGACACAGTGAAGCCCTCACAGAAACAACCCAGCAGTTTTGTTCAGCAGACTGGGCAACAGTAATACATGATGGGCCCCAGCACCAATTGTCCCTTCAGCAGGGATCACACACCAGGTACACTACATACATACCCCTCTGCACAGTCATGACAGACAAACAAAAACAGATTATATAAGCCAGGAGTCTCAACTTTATTGGAAACAACAAACCAAGGGAGTTACACAAACCAGTTATTCTATAGAACGCAACTCTTCAGCTTAAAAAGCTAAGAAAAACCACCCAAAATTGGACATGAAGGAATTCAGTCAGCCTCAAATAAAATTAACCTCTAATGACACAATAATCAGAAAGATTAAGATGTTAAGCCTATGACTTTCCAAAATCCATTATGAGATTCAAGAAAATAACAAGGAAAAAAGCAATTAATATGCAGGAAGCAATATGGGACAACGAAAAAAATGTTCAAACCACTCTTCCCAATACATGAAGGCCACCCTACAGAAGTACACTTAGTTTTCCAATATATATATTTTAATTTTCAAACCCTACCTCTGGTATCTTACAGCAACTGCTCTCTTTAAAGACACAGCCTTCATTTGAATTCTTCCACAGATGGTCTTTAGCAAAAGCTTTACTGTTTTCAGCATTTGGAATGTTAACCAAATTGACAGCAGAGTACCCTGTTTATGTTCTCACTCTTTCCTATTTAGAAGGTATACTCCCCCCATGAGTTCTGGATTTCTGATCTTATTGAGTGCTATGGGAATACTCCAACTGTTGATTAGGTCTGGGAGCCAGGGAAAGTAGATTCTGTCAATCCAAGAACCTTCTTCCAATGTGGTGTTCTTACAGTAATTTTCTAATAATACAGAAGTAGGTACCACATGCAAGTTTAGTTACGCAAATCTGATTCAGGTAAATTAAGGTTAAGAAATCAGGTGAGATAGAGAGCCAGCTATATGCTAAACAATGTATCTAGCTTGTTCAATAGCTATTACACTTGCCAAGAAGAAGAGGGAGGATGCGAGACCATTGAGAAGGGTGAAGCAACCGTGACCAGAGATGCTGGTTTGGACCCCAAAATCAGCTCAACCCAGCTTCAAGATTTGGACTTGGACCAAGAGACCAGGGAACGTGCAAAAGGAAGCAGGGTAAAAAGTTCAGCCCTGAGGAAGATTCGTTTACTTCATTTAGAGATCCCGGCCCACGACCACCAGGAGGCACTGTGCAGGCACAAACATTCAGAAATTACTTTTCAGCTGATTTTAATACAAAGCGGGGATAGGTAATGAATATGTATGGGCGAGATTGAGTAATTTCATACATATGGATTTGTAACCTAATATAAACTGAGCTGAGTGCCGTGGACATTGCACACATCTTTGGAGGAGTCATTCCCCCGTGCGTCCAGCGCCGATTTCCGAAATAAATTTCATACCTACTTCACAACTTACGAGAGTTCGGGAGTTTAATCCGCATATCAAAACATTGAAACACAAGAAAAACTGTGCTTGACAACTCTTGCTCTTCTATGGGAAGACATGCTATTATTGTGGTTGCCGGCATCTTACACAAACATTTCTCATTCAGACAAGGATAGAAAAAGCAATTGATTGAAGAGGTGAACCAGAAACCAAAAATTCAGAATATGGGTTTCTGATTTGTTCAACTACACTAAGGCCTCAGACTCCTCTTCTAGGTCCACCCACTAACAGCAGCTGCTCTCTGTCTTGACAATAGTGATAGCAGAATAGATATGCTCACATACATTTGATTTGAAGGCTCATGAGAAGTATTGCATTCAAACACAGCATCCTTAAAGACCGTGTTTCAAATTCATATCAATTGAATTTAACAGATTTCCATGAAAGAGATTAAGATGAACTTGGAGGCAACTTTCAGATCCTCAAATGATGAAGAAAAATGAGATTATCCATTGTTAACGATTATAGCCAGATCCAAGAGAACTCATCCAAATAAGAAGACATAATAAAGACGAAGGCTGTTTCCTTACCAATAAGTAGACTAAAATCACCACAGATCATTAAGCATAAAAACCCCCCAAAGCATTACCCCTTGCTAAGGAGGGTAAGCAACCCTCCAGGTTTTTTAATCATGTTGGAACCACATACTTGAAAGGTAAGCATTTTTTGTCTTAAAAAGCTCCATTATATTTTTGCTGTTTAGAACACATAAATCCTTCAAACAGTGGCTTACTTTGGGGGATTTTTTCATTTGTCTTTTAAATGAATAATCTGGAAGATTAAAACATCATCTTGCTTTTGACACACATCAGCTATAGCATCCCGATAAACCATTATCACAAAACAGAAAACAATACTATGCTTTCCCACCTCCTGCTTGTTGTTTTATCAAGATGCAATAAGAACGAGTTATACCATGAAAGATGTCACACATGCTGCAGCAATGGAAGAGAAGAAAAATTTTAATTTGGTTACTGAGCCTGGTGCTCTACTACAGAAAATCCCACTGAACACTAATGATGCCTTGTGCAGGGAGTACAAGGAAGCCTTATTTCCATACAGTAATAGAGAAACAATGGCTGTCAACTTTTATTAAAGACTAGCTAAGTTACAGTGCGCAGAAAGCAGAAACAACATGTATTTTATTTCACTCAACACAACATCCAAGGACTATAACAGGGATGCTGACCCCTGACAGGGAATTTGACCAGAGTGGTAAACGTAGAGCACAAACTCTACACAAACTGCCCACAATGCAAATGCTACAGAGCAGCAACACAACGGTTTCTTTTTCCTCCAATTCTCCACGCAGATTTATCTGCAGATATTAAAAAGTGCTTACAACCCACATTGGCACAACTTGCCCCAAGCTGCCACAAAGCCTCCTCCATGGATGTTTCTTCCTCTTCTGAAAGAATATGCTCTCTGAAAGTCGCACACATTCGTTTTCACACTCAGGGCAAGAAACCTTAAAACCCAAGATGTCTTACAAAATTAGGATTCATTTCACTTATTGTGCTAAGAGATTGAAAGAAGCAGTAGCACTGAAAACATAGTACCAAATACAGCTGACATCAGTAATTACCTTAATACCTTGCTCTTATTCCATGTACAAGCTAAGGTAATCCAAGGCAACCTACATCTGCCTTCCTACTCCCACCTTCAGAAGACTCCTTTCATGTTCTCCTTCCATTTTCAACCCTGTTCCACTGCTGAAAGCAGCAGCAGCCATGCTCAGCAGCTGCAATAACTTTGGCAGGATTCCTTGAGTATGGCACAGCAAAAGTAAGAAAATAGTAAAAAGATGACCTGAAAATACACCACAGAGCTGAAAAGTCCAAGTAGGGAAGACTCCATCTTCATGAGCCTTGAGACCACCTCAAGCACTAACTTCTTACAGAAGGACACCAAGAAATAGTACTTTTAACCCAAGACAGGTGAAAAGGTCAGAGATCTGCCCTGGAACTTATAGTCCTTCTCCTTCCAGCTGGCAACAACCACCTTCCAGCAAGAGACAAGACTTCTCAGTGAGCTACAAGCAAGCAGCTTTCTCCCAGCTCCCCTCTTCCTGTCCACAAGCTCAGAAATGTGGCCACAGTTCCCAGCATTTGCCATGATGTCAAGACGGTTCAGCTTAAAACAGCACAGCAGCAGCAGCACAGCGTCCAGCTCCAGAGGCCCTGGAAAACCTCAGGAGAAGACACAGTAGTTCCCTTGCTCGTGCCCAGCCTATGCTTAGCCAAGGTCAGTGTTCCTCATCACACTCAGTCTCCAGTGGTGAAGCACTCCACACTCCAATGCAGGACCCCAAACTGAGGATTTACGCAAAATAAAGCAATTCCTAGTATTGCACTCACAGTAGGTACACACATACCAAGGGGACTTTACTAATGGTATACTTCCATATCAGTAAATCACCCACAACCACAATATTTTGAAAACTGAGTATTTTTAAGAGTTCCTCAACTCATTCCAACTGGCAACAGAGTTCTCCCTTTTGCTGACAGTGCTATATGGTCTTCCATAGTCACCCTCTGCAGTCAGCCAGTGTACATTACGTGGTTCTTCCCTTTGTTAACATAATAGGGCGTATCATCCATTAACACCAGCACTGGTTTTACTTGCATTACAGAACCATGAGGACAGCTGAAGTTGTTTCAAGGTAACAAAGAGTATCATCAGAAGCACACATACCTAGTTTCATATACCCTGTAATTTAGTTTGCTACATAAAGGTAGAAAATAAGTATCAAATCTATACTAACAATGAGCTCATCCCAGGCTCCTAAAGAATATTGGTAAATTGCTGCAAAGGCAGCATTTTTCTTCCTCTAAACACCTCCTGACTTTGGCAAACATCTGTTCACCTAATTTACAAATGCGTGCTACTGAAAGAATTTTAGTACTTCTACAACAATTCCTCCGGTTTTAACAGGAAAAACACAGTTACTGTTTTTCTTCCACATTCACAGTGAATTAGATTCAATACTGTCCTGGGTTGCAGTATATTCTATTACCATCTTCATGAGCTGTGAAACCAGGTGGGGCAGTGCTTCTTTGCCTCCTCCCTCCGGACCATCTTCTGTTAATGGGAGCATTTGTGCCTTGCCAAAGGACTCATAGATAACGGGCTCTGGACTATCTCCTGTTAATGGGCCCATCAGTGCCTCACCACCCCATTGTGAGATGCTCTGCCTGGGAGGGGGCACTGAACATTTCCCACCTGGATATAATCAGAGGTTTTTTAGGCACAAGGTAGCTTTTCTCCGCTGGACTTCCAGAGGACGGGAGGCTGCATCGCTGGACCTTCAGGCGAGGACCAGGCCCTTATCCACGGGACCGCTGTTTTCATCGGAGCTGTTGCACCCACCCTGCTCACCGGGAGCCCCCAGCGCTGCTGCCGGCTGTGA
>VZRR01005164.1:0-14920 GCA_013398015.1 Oreocharis arfaki | reverse complement strand
TTCCCATTTCAAAGGGGGTTTCTGCCTCACTTAAACAGACGCCTGTCTTTCAAACCAAGACAAATACCCATGCTTTTCACCATCTCAGTAAATCTTCAGAATATATTTGCCTGACAAGTTTAGAATCTACAACATATATTTCTTCACACATTATAGAGAAAAATAAATTCAATGCAGATTTGTTTTAAATGTCAAGCCATCAATTCTTAGCCTTTTCAAACAAGCAAGGGATTTGAAAGAATTTTTTCTGGTACTTGCAAGGTTTTGGGGTGGTCATATCAGACCTTTTTGGCTTGCTCTCACAGGACTTGCAAAACTCTCTTCCTCACACAGATACTACATTCTGTCTCTAGCTCAGGGAACTTTCTGAGAAATGAGCTATGTATCCACTTGTGATTCAAAACTTTTTATTAAAATCTGTCAAACGCAATTAGCCGGAATAAATAAACCCTATAAATCCATTGCAGTGACACACAACAGACACATACAATTCTATAACCAGCAACACCTGAAGCACTAAAAAACTGTTTTATCTCCTGCACTAGGGCTTGCATGAAATAACAAGGTACAGGACAGCAACACAACGATGGTTTCACAAGCAGCTACAAAGGAAGGTCAAAACCACCATGAAGTTTCTTTTCTAGGTTCAATACCATTCAGGTCACAGACCAAATACTTCTGCATTCAGGGAAACGTAAGACTTTTTAAAGAGACGTCCAAACAACACCACTGAAAAGCCATCACTGCCATTGAAGAGGAGACTGAATTAAAGACCTGCAAGAGTTTAAATCATACTTTCTGTGTTTGAGTGTTACCAAAGTAGGCTGAAAATCTGGGTCAGAGCTGTAATGCGGACAGACCTAAAAATGCTCCTACAGTGAGATTCTCCACAGGGACATCTTTCCTGCTCCCTCAAAACAATATTATCTTTTACTAGAAAAATCAAGTAGTCATTTTTAGAAGTCCTAATAGCACAAAGTGTCAGGGCCACTGCAGTCATGGAACATTGCCATGCAGAGCTCTCTCCACTCTCCCTCCCAGGAGGGGCATCCCTGAGAGATGCAGCAATGCAGTCGTCCTGCATTAACACTGTACTGTGAAATAACATTTGAGAAAGTATATTACTCAGCTTCCTACAATCAGGTAGCAAGCTTGTTAAAAATAATCAGAGCCTTTACCCAACATTGGCTTCACTTCACTCCAAACACACCACTGAGCAAGGCAGAAACTTTAAGGACTGAAAAACCTGAAAAAACCCCAAAAAACTTCTGTAAATCTGTATTTGGAGATACGGAGCTATTATTACTGTGCTATGTGTATATTAAACTGCTTTAAAAGTCTCCCAGAAAATTAATCAGTCATGACACAATTTAATATTTCTAAAAGTTGATGAGAAACTCACTTGAGAGTTAATAGCAAATTACTAGAAAAGCAAACACCCCAAATCAACTCTGTTTGCCATATACCTTCTTCAGACCACCGTTTGAGCACTCCTCCCCTCATTCTTTATCCTACTGAAAACAGCACATGGCTACAAAACCTGCATTGTCCCAGCTGCCGTTCAGTCTTTCATGAATCCCAGATCTCCAGCACAACACAAAAATGCTCAAGCACTTATTCTTGTTAAATGCCTGATGTTTTCATTCTGAGCCTGTGCAGGAAATTTGTTTACTACATTATTAGGCAAAAAAATGCACAAGTGCAAAGGCAAGGTAACAAATACCTCCTCTTTCTTTGCCCAGGACACCTCACAAGGGATGGAAAGCAGAGACTTCTACCACAACAGGACATTTCTTTCCTTGATATTAATAAAATGGGACAAGTTGTAACAGAAATACACCCTATAACAATAGGTCCCCTCAGAAGAAACCAATTCTGGCTCTTCTCAGAGAACAAATGCAGTAAGGAAGGCAAGGGATAAGAATGAGGAGATGCCAAAGGAGGGGAAGGACTCTCACTTTCTCACCTTTTAGCCCACACCACCTGTAAGCCTTACCTGGACAGTTCTGCTGACACGTGAAAGGTGGAAATATAAGATTAAAGCATCACAGAAAGCATTTGCTACTTGTCAATGCAAAATACTGCGTTCAGTTTCGGAAACCATCTGCAAAGACAGTTTCAATATAAATGCCTACTAAGTTTCAAGGAACACAAAAATAAATGGAAGTATACAAAGCAGTATTACTCCTTATAAAAATCAGTATATAGGCTGTCTACAAAACCTATCTCTGAATTCTGAGCAGGTGAGAAGAAGTAAACAAAAAGGAACCTTTTACTTTTCCTGCACAAACAAGGCTGCAAGCCTGTATATTGTATATACACTGGTAAAACAATGACAACTCCATCTCATACACCAATTAAATCCACTGGGGAATACAAACGTCTAGCCAGTTTGCCAAGGACACAATTTAAATAGTAAAATGGAGATTTATTTTCTCACAAACAAAACAAACAGTAAATTCAGCATAGTGTCCCACAAAGACCCCCAGGTAAAACATGAAATGCTCCTCACCCAACCACATCAGTGCACTGGTGAAGAGCATCCCTCATTTCCCCCAGGCAGAATGATGTTTCCCTGTGAAACCAGTTACCACTGAAGCTACACATATTACTTATAAACCAAGATACTTATATGATCAGCACCAAGAGGATGTTCTGTTGATTTCTTGTTTTGAAAAACAATGTAGATTATCAGAGAATCTCAGGGACTGCCAGCTTCTAAAAGTCAATAAAGTGATGAACTGGGCCACCAATCCAGGCTGAGAGCCTGGCCTTCCTTCCACCAGCACAAGGGACAAGACAACCAATTCTGAACTACTACACAAACCTAAATGAAACATAACCGAAGTACATATGCATATGGATCACATAGGGGGTTTTTTTGAACAGAAATGTTAACTCTTTTTCTAATTCTCCATTCAGTTTATCACAAACAAGTTACAAAAATCAGAAAATAAACTTGTGTGTGGTCAGGAAAGCATCAAAATACTCACTGTAACCTATAAGGTGTGAATGTAACAAGATCACAGAGTGCAACATTTGATCTGGGTCCCGTTGTGGCCGAATTGATTAAGAGGAATCCACAAACACCCAAGCTGGCAGTACATGACACTGAACAGCCCCAGCACAGCAACACACTGCAAGAGTCTCTGCAAAACCTGTTTGTCAGCAACAATGACATACAGCCATGGACTAATTATCACCAACTAGAAATGAGGACAACACACAGAAGAAAAAAGTATACATTGATTAATATGCAGACTCTAAGCTTATTTTGCTATGGAAGAGGGGATGTGCAGAAGATCAACTAAATCCACCCAATTAATCTACGGCCAGGCTTCCAGACAATAATAGAACTAACTCGCTGTGGCATCATCTCTTAACACACTGGCATAAGATGTAAGTGCTTATAAAATTTCAAAATCATTTAGGCTGGAAAAGTCCTTCAAAATCATCAGGTCCAACCATTCTCCCAGCACTGCCAAGTCTGCCACTGAATGATGCCCCCTAAGTGCCACATCTACATGTGTTCTAGTTTCAGTCAGGACAGGGTTTATTTTTTACAGTAGCCAGGAAGAGGGCATGGCCAGACTACTGTTATTTGATATCATCTCACACCATGGCAGTAGTCTGGCATTGTTTCACTTTCCGTGTAAATTATTTATCTTATATCTTTTGTAATTAATATTGTTGCTGCTACTGTTTATTTTTCTTATCTCATTGTTCTTTCCAGTAAATTGTTCTTATCTCAACCCATGATTTTCACTTTTTTGTGCCTCCAATTCTCAAGTCCACCCTGGAGCAAGAAGGAGGTGGGGGAAGGTAGAAGTGGGGAGCCAGTGAGCTGCTTCTGGTTTGGGAAAGTCTTGACAGGAGCACTAAATTGGGGAATATCATTCCTAAAGCACAATAAAAGATCTTTTACATCCCTCCAGGGATGGTGCCTCCATCACTGCCCTAGGTAGTCTGTTCCAGTGCTTGACAGCCCTTTCAGCGAAGAAATTTTTCCTGCATCCAATCTAAACATCCTCTGGTGCAACTTGAGGCCATTTCCTCTTGTCCCATGCTTGTTACCTGGGAGATGAGCTCAACCCCCACCTGGCTACAACCTCCTGTCAGGCAGAGTGATAAGGTCTCCCTTGAGCCTCCCCTACATCCCATCTGGTGCCATAGTTGCATATGTCTAAGGCATGTAGCAGATCACTGACCATTTCCCCTTGGATTACAGGGCTTCCTTCTGCTCCCCATTCCAGTCTTCCAAATCCAGGAGCTGGGTACTCAGGGAACAATGAGTCTTACTATAAAAGACTGAGGTAAAGAAGGCATTAAGTACCTCAGCCTTTTCTCATCCTTTGTCACCAGGTTCCCCTGTGCATCCAATAAAGGACGGAGACTCTCTGTAGCTCTCCTTTTCTTGCAAGAGTACTTATAAAAACATTTTAATTGTCTTTATGGCAGTAGCCAGATTAAGTTCTAGTTGAGCCGTGTCCCTTCTAATTTTCTCCCTGTATAACATCATAACATCCTTGCAGTCCTCCTGAGTTGTCTTCCCCTTCTTCCAAAGGTCTTAAACTCTTATTTTTCCCTCCTGAGTTCCAACCTTTCTGTTCAACCTGGCTGATCTTCCCCACCTGCTCATCTTCCAGCACATTAAGACGGCCTGTTCCTTCACTTTGAGGAGAATCATCACCATCTCTTTTCCTTTATGGAACCAATTTTGACACAGAGCATAGGCTAACTCCACCTCAGCAACACCTCCATGTTAGATGAACAATCATCCTCGTTATTCAGTTGCCCTCACAGAGCCTCATCCCTGTCATGCGAGAGCACTTGGGAAGTGGGGCATTTCTTTGGGAACTGATAGCAAGCACACATGGAAATGCACAGTATGTTAAACAAGAAACCTCTTTCCCTTCTTGTCCAGATGCAACACTGATTGAAAATAACTGAAAACAAGTACATTGCGGGTTTTTAATAGATACAGTGCTGAAAGTGAAGACAGTGACAAAAAAAGCCTGATTTTTCCTGCTCTTTTTATTACTATTCCTGACTATAAACACAACTCCAGCACTTCATTTTTATCCTAACTCAACAGAAATTTTAAGGATACAGTAGCAATAACAGATTTTTTTTTTTCTGAGAAGGATAATCCATAAAGGCCAAGCAGCCATATAAAACACTGCCCATCTATAAACCAATTATTTTGAGTGCCTGTTAGGCAGAAAAATTCAAATGGCTCCTAGTACTTCTCATTTACACTCATTTTAACTTCAGTTATGGCAGATGAACAAAATCATTAGTAGTGACCACTATACAAGTATCGGCTAGTTAAAACCTCAAAACTTAAAACCACCTTTAATTCTTCTTCTTGCACAATTACTGCATCCCACAGGACCCCAACACTCCCAAGCTTAAGCACAGCATATAATCTTACACACAACAATGCTGTATTTATTTTCAGGGAAGTTTTCTTCCATTTCAGGATGAACTTGGTGCAGAAGTGCCGAAAAAAAGGATGACTCCCAGGCTGGCAGGATTCTCCATTGACTGAAAAGCTGCCATGCTTATTTATCCCACACCCCAAAACTAGCTGCCTGTAGTCTCTATGATCCCAGGTGGCCTGCATATGATGGTCTTCATTCCTCGAGCAGCAGAGCTCTGAAGCTGCACCACACAGGCTGGGACCACCCTGGGCTCACGCACCCTGCCCTGCCTCCAGACCTGTGTCCATCAGAGCACATGACTGATGCTATTTGCCTCACTTGACATTACTTTAAGTACGGAGTGATATCCTCAATAAATCACAAGTGCTGAAGCTGCAAGCACATAGTCTCAAGCGACACAGTAAAGCCTAAAATGTAATATAAATAGGAAGTATTTTCATGTCAGAATGCTGAAATTCCAGTATATGTAGGTTTAGGAGTCCTGCTATCACAGTCAAACATTTTCTCCATCATCAAATTTCATATCTTTATTTTCTCTAGCCTGAATCACAAGCAACCTCAGCCCAGGTTTCACAAGGCTATTTAAACCTAATTGTGGCAGATGGAAGAGGGACACACATATAAAATCTATCACAACTACTGCATAAAGACCATGCTCACTCCCTGCAATAATGCATCACTGTCTATCAATATCAAATCTTAATACCTTCACACTATTCATACAACAGTGACTACATGAACTTGGGTTTACACATTCTCTGCTTCTATGAACTTGTGGAGACCAAAGATCACCCTCTAGAGAACCAACCTCAGACCAAGGCCAGTAGTCTAGCTTTCAGTGTCAGAGTTACAACATCTCCCTCCAAGACACGCAGAACTTTTACTTTTCCTCTCATCCTCATTTGAGAGCAGCAACTCAAAATCTGGGGTTTTTTTCAGCCACCTCCATACATTTCCCCTCTGCTGCCAACCTAACACTGGAACAGCAATCCAAACATCTGAAAGCCACACGTAACGTAACTTCAGTGAGAATATTAGTGCTACCCATGAAGGCTTATTACACTTCTGAAAACTGCTTTACACTTCTATAGCACTGCTTGCTCTCTGCAAAAGAAAAGCCTGCTGTTCACACGTGAGCTGCCATATCCAGCTGTTCCTCTTCATACCTTTACAGCTCCAACCTTTTGCTTCTAAGGCCCTCACAGGCAGCAGAGCCCCATCTAGTGGCATCTCTGTCAATCTGATTTATTTGCAATTACAGGTAAGACAGAATATCTCTTCCAGCAATAACAATAACAATGAGGAAGACATGCTGGCAATCAGTGCTGCAGTGGCTAGAGAAGTGCGTGTACTGTACACAGTCACTGCTTCTCTAAGTACATTCAGCTACAAGACATGCAAAATGCATAGTCAACAAACTATTTACTTCAATTATATCTGGTCATTTATTCCATCTGCAGGACCAGATTTGTAACTGACATTCATTTAATTTAATTGTTTTAAAATACATACCATTGGTTGACTCAATAGATAATTAGCAGAGAAATACTCTGCATCGAGAGAACAGTGTCCCACACAATGCATATTTACTCCTTATTCCCAGAAGACTAAAAAGTGAAGCTCTCCAGGTAATCAAGAAAAACTGAGCATACCAGTGAAACATCAAACTGGGACTATCAACTATATGACAATAACTGACCATGGTTTTCTCTTCTTGCATTGCATACGTTGATTATTTTGGCACTTCCAAGAATCACATTGGGAAATACCTACAGCAGTAGCTGAAAGAAGACATTGCAGTTTGGTCCAAACCTCTCTTTCCAAGATTGTAAAATTTTTATGTAATGCTAAAAAACACTTCTGAGAAAGGGCCATAACTGAGCTGCTCACTAAAACTTCTTGAAATTATGGAAACTATGACAACAATATTTCTTCTTAATTCTTATTTTAATTAAGCAAATCTATAAGAAAAAATAACAGACAGCTGCAAACTCTCAACAGATTGCTAGTTTAAGAAAAACATAAGAATAGATGAGCAGCATTTTAATTAGTCAGGTAAAAATTCTTAAAAATACATGATGCTAGAGCATTAGCCTTTCTGCAAATCATCTGAGTATTTGACCATAAATTAATTTAATTATAAATGGGTGTTTCTTATAAAAAATTATTAAGAACTACCTCAACTCAAGCATGACATCTGAACTCTGCTGCTAAACCTAATTGTATTGTTCTTAGGAAGAAGTAAAAGATGAAAGCTGAAAAGAAATTCAGGTGCTCAGTGAAGAAGACTTAACAGCATAGTATTGGATAGTGAAGTAATTTATCAACATCACATCTTTCAGCAGAAGAGCATGAAAATACAGACACATTCTTTGACATCTTTATTGACATGCATAAAAGTGTCAGGGTGGGTTCTATTTATTTTTCTAATTGTGTAACATTATCACTTTCTAGAAATGGTTTTGTTTGTTGGGTTTACCACCAAGAGCTGGAGTGTTCAACCCTACACATGCGCTGTCACTATTGTGATTTTGCCTGACACCAGGGAGCTGACATTTTATTTGCTTGTCCAGACACAATTAAAGGAAATAAAGTCAGGTCTCAGTATTGCCCAACCAGCTACACTCCACCTTTCATTCTGTTACTCTAGAGGAAAACTTTAGGATAATATTAGCAGGATAAATTTAATATACTATTTAATAAAAAGGAAGGGAGTCTAAGACAACTTCAAGCTTACCTTTTCTACTCAAGCAAATACAAATTCAGAGGTACTAATGAGCCCTGTCCATCTGACTCTTTCCTCAGACAGGCACTTTACAGCTAACCATAATTAGCATTAGTTATCTTTAACATGCATACACAACACACAAGCACACACAGTCTGCTACCTCAAGAGCATGCAGTGCCATTTCAGACTTGGATTTCACCTATTTCATATTTACACTCTATGGTCATTACCCCTTTTAGCAGGGGTCATTTTATTTTGACTTCTATGAAGCTGTTCAGTATCTTCACCAAAAACAAACCACACAAGAAAATTCGACCTACTCTCTGTATTTTGAGTAATAATTTCTCTGAATTTCATTAGATTCTAAGTAGTCAGCACCTAGTAAAAAAAAACAAAAACAAAAACCCAACCAGAACCATACATCCTACATCCAACCATAACACACAAACCACATCCTTAAAACACCTGCTTCGCAGCCAGAAGAGAATATAACAGCTACTGCAAAGCAGGAAACTGTTCCTTGCTCTTGCGCTGCTCCTTTAAGCAACAAACAATCTTACAGCTTCTGAGGCTCAGAAGGGATGCCTGGGGAGCCTGGGTCCCAGACTCAGCTCAGCACATTTTCATTCACAACAGCAGATGTGACCATGCCCTCAGAGGAATGTGCTCATAAATTACATAAAGGAGTCACTAAGTGCTTTGTAAGAGATATGGATTGCTTTAATCAGTCTTCCCCAAATGGCTGCATACCTTTTTTTTCCCCCCTTAAAAACAAAAATCAACATTCTCTTCAAGCTGAACTTCTCTCTTTGCAAACACTATTTATATCCCCATCCCCTTTATTTGAAGACTTAGCACAAGAGTGGTGTGTAACCACAGGTTCTGACCATGGAGACAGCAAACCCTGTGCCTTTATTAGACAGGTGACACTGGGAAACAGGAAAGCCAGCAGCTCCTTACAATAACTAACCAATCAAAAGGAAATTTCCAAAGGAGTTCGATACTCACTTTTTTTCTTTCAGCATGCACTGTTACATTTCTGACTACAGTGTGGCACATACACTACCTTAGACAAACAGAGTATCCCTACAAGCTGTCACAGATATAAGGCATTGGCCTCCCACCACCTCTGCAGCTACAACTGCATTAGACATGGAGAAGACACGCAAAGCAGAACTATTTCCACCAGTCCTCAGTGAGCTTCATTTCCAATCACAATTAGTCCAATTATGTGCTGTTGGCACCTATGAGGGGCCAGCATGTTTCAGGTGTGTTTCTAGAGAACATTATCTAGCTGAGTTCCACTGTGGAAGACATCATCCCAAGCACTCTGCAGTACAGCATCAAGCTCTGAGCACCAGCACAACAGCACCTTCTCCTCACACATGCTTGTGATTTGAACATAAATGCCAGCACAGACACAGCATAAAGACATCAACTTTAATCTAAAGGAAACACCATATCATAGAATCATCAGCGTCCCAACTACCATCCCTGCAAAGAACAGCCCCAAGAATCCCGCCATGTGCCCAAGAGCATTGTCCAAATGCTTCCTGAACTCTGGCAGCCTGGGGCCACAACCACTTGCTTGGGGAGTGTGTTCCAGTGCCCAGCCACCTCCGAGTGAAAATCCTTTTCTTAACATCCAACCTAAACCTCCCTTGGCACAGCTCCAGCTGTTCCCGCAGGTCCTGTCACTGGTCACCACAGATGAGTGATCTTCTCCTCCTGAGGAAGCTGTTGACTGCAGTGAGGCCTCTGCTTAGTCTCCTCTTCTCCAGGCTGAACAGATCAAGTGCCCCCAGCTGTTCCTCATATGGCTTCGTCTCCAGACCCTTCATCATCTTCACAGCCCTCCTTTGCATTCTCTCCAGTAGCTTTAGATCTTTCTTATATTGGGGTGCCCAAAGCTGAACACAGGACGCGAGGCGAGGCTGCAACAGTTTCTTGGAACCAAAGTGCTGTACTGATCCTCCCCGTACCACAACACCAAGCTACTCTACCCTCTATATTCACTGTGCTATCTTCCCCTTCAGGGCTTCACTGTGATATTTTCCCCTTCAAGACTTAAGAGGCCCTTTCAGTGGGGTTTATCAACTGATAGCAGAACATGCCACACAGCCAGATAAGGCTCAGCATGACTTCATCCAGTACGCATTCCAAGAGGTACTAAAAATAGGTGCACAGAATGTACATCCTAGCCCAGAAAGGCTAGGCTTATTGAAGCTGCTCTTTTTTCCTCACTTACTTTGGCAGTTATTAGAAATAGTCCACAGACCTATCAAACCAGCTGGCAAACCAACCACCACTGACTTGAACTCATTCTGACCTGAATGGCACAGGGGAGAGGGGGATGTATCTCTCAAAGCCAAAATGTATCTCTCAAAATGTATCTCTCAAAACTGTTCAAAATGAGTGCCTCACCACATAATGGTACGGGCAAAGCTGACAAAAAGACGTAGCTGATAGGGGAACTGTAGTGCCTTCCTAGAGCCTACTCTTTGGTCTGCCGTGACTTCCCCAGGAGACAAGGGCATCAGCAGACACTTGCCCCCCACCATTCCAAAAGATCATCTCAAGAGCTAAACTTCATTCAGAGAAAAACATTTCCTTCTGACACCTCAGAAAAATCATCTGTGTAGGAACTGTATGTGCTTGCACACAGAGAAGGGAAAACAACAACCTGTGTCAAACACACTCACAATGCTATCGCAAACCAAAAATTAAAGCAGGATGGCAAATGCTATCCCAGCAGACGGCTCAGAAGAGGTACTTCTAGTAGAGAACCATCATAGGCAGCAGAACCCCAAGTCTGGCACTCCAGCTTCAAGGATGAAGATTGAAGAAGGGCGGCAGAGACCAACAAGCAGAGGTGGGGGGCACAGCAGTGATGGTGTAGACGACACGCTAAGCACAAGACCAAATATGAGTCTGTAAGACTTTTCACCATCAAAGCCAATAGGAACACTTAGGAAGCATCACCTTACCTAGGGATAATCATTGCAAGCAAAGATTGCAATTTTAACTCACCTTTCTCATCGACTCCCATCATTAACTGGGACAAGAGAGAAATCCACCCGGAGACATGGGTGTGTCTGCTAAGCCAGCATTAATTAAAAATTTGCTGTATGTGTACCTTCAAGTACAACCGGCTACATATTTCAAACAGTTTTAGGCAACCAAACCCATTTTCTAACTCAGAATTAGTTCTGCAGATAAGTCCAACTACTAAACGTGTCAGTGGCAGGAAGGTGTTAGGGATTTATGGAGCACATGGATCTAACAACTCACCTGCAGAAAAACAAACAAATAAAAAAAACCCAAGTAACTACCACCATTACACAAAAGCATACATTTTTATTAAAAAGAAATAAACCTGTGTGTATATCAACTGTTTCTTCACACAAGTCATAATATTCCTTGCATTAGCAAGGAAACCAACATCAAAACTACAAAGTTAACTGAAAATTGAGGGGACACTGAGATGAAGCACTCATTCTAAATGACAATCTCTCTTTTGCTGACACTGCATTTTTAGCTATGCCAAAAGAAAATTTCATTTTTCTAACACTCCCGTTGTATGCTCTAAGTGAGCACTTTCCCAAAAAATCCCAGCTGTGTGTTGTGAGTGCCAGTGATCCAGCAATTATGATAAACATTTCTCAGTACCTAATCAAAACAACACAAGCCGTAGAACTGCATTATTGACTTCATTCTGCAAACACAAATTCACAACCAGTGTGCTGCTTTTGAAAACAAAAACATTATATCCTTTCCATTTCTTGACTGCTTGTGGGGGTTTTTTTTAAAGCTTTATGAAACTCCCGCAATTAGCTTGTCAACTGTTGCTTTAAAAGCCACTTGCCCATTATTGTTCCTTATAAGAGAATCTAATCTTGCATCCTGAAACCAAATCTAGGCACTGCACATGACTTACACCCCATATTGTACATAAACCTGCTAATACCAAAAGCAAAAAGACCAAGAGTCACTATTCTGGGCACCAAAAAACGGGAGAATCAGTATGGGAAGTTGCAAGAATACTTTTAAAGTATATTGAAGAGGGAGCTACCAAGGGTTCTGTAAAAATTAAAACAGAAATACACACTCACACAAAATCACTCAAAAAAAAAAAAAAAAAACCAAAAACCTAAACACTCAAGAAAAAAAAAAGCCACCCAAAAAAAGACCACACCAAATTCACAGTCGGTATTTTTTTGATTAAGAAACTAAGCATCATTTGAGGTCTGAGACAATGAATAACAGAGGGGAGAGAAAGTTTCTAAGCAGACTAAAACAAACCACCAGCATAAATTTGTACAATTATATTTTAAAAGACATGCATAATTTTAGCTTAACTCTCTTTAGTCTAACTCCTATTTCACTTCTACATTCTTCTAATCTTCTGGCCTCGATACTCACTGACTGACTAGAGAGAAACCCCCTACGAAAGACATACCTGTGTAGTCAGAATTCCCCATATGCAAATAGTAACACCCACCCCCTCCCCACCTACAATTTAAATAAAGTCTCCAAAGTAACACAGAAACAATAAACGTTATTTTAAAGGAAGATCTCCAGAAAGCTGTGACCTCCCCACTTTCATAAAGGAAAAGATAAAATTCATACATAGCACAGCATCTCCTATAGACTCCAAGAGCCGCATCCCAACACGGAGGGCCGGCCACTGCATGCCCTTCTTGCCCCAGGAGCATTTTCTCCTTTCAAAGCACAAGCAGAACAACAAGGGGGACATGGCACACTAAATTCAAAGCCTACTATGTTTTTGACACCATACCAATTTAGATGCCATTAAGTTATTCAGCTGCATACGTTTGAAAATTTTTATATGCTTTTTACAATATGTAATTGAAGTCATGGGAAGAGTTGACTCAACATACTCCCCCTTTCTTTTCTGAGCACTTTGACTCAAAAAACCCACATCAGTTCTAGATTTCAGTACCACCTTGACTCAGGAAGAAAACTTGGTATCCTGTGACATATACTGTTCATCAACATAAAGCCCAAGGATTAATCTGCAAGGTACACATTACCAAAATCTACAGGCTTTTTAATTAGGAAATGCTAAACCACATAAAGATTAATTTTTAATTATAAGGCTTTCTCTCTATTATTCCCCTTGATTCTTACAAGAGAATCACTAGTTTTCTAAAAACACCCAGTAAGTTGTTTCTTGCCTCTTCCCATCAACTCGGGAAAACCATTCAAATCTGGTTCTCACAACACTGGCCACAGAGCAGCAAGTAAAATCTTCCATTTTTCTACCCTTGAAGATCACCTTCAGACAGACCAGCAGCTTGGCTGCTGACATGACTAAAAGCAGTCTTCGACCTAGCAAACTAGTGACATAATGTTTCCCAAAGTAAGGCTAGAGTGAGAAGTGCAGGTGGGGGTGGTGTTTCTTTGGGGTGTTGATGGGTGTTGTCGATTTTTTTTTCTAGATGAACCGTATCTTGCATTGTTCCTCCTGAAATAAGTATTAAAACTGTCAGAGCAAGATAAAAGAAGCTGAACACCAAAAAAGACAGCACTGACATGAAAACAAACCTCACAAGAATTACAAGAGTTTACTGACTGCACAGTAAGTGAGAACAGAATTTTTCATTGGTGTAGAAGACATTCACAAGCCCCTCTGGACCTGGTGTGATGGACCTGGCAATCCATCAGCCCAGAGAGGTGGCAGAATCTCAGGGGAGCAGCACCAGAACCGCAGAGCTTGGCAAGGGGATGGAGGTCCTGGGAGGTCTCCCCACCCACACTTCTGCAAAGGGCAAAGTAAAGGCAAGAATTCAAAGCAAATCTTAAGACTCTGGACAAGCACAATACAAACAAAACAAACGATACTCTGACAGAGTGGTGCAGACACCCACAATTACTTCCGTTTTCTTTCATCCCCCTGGACAAGCTCATACCTTGCCAGAAGTCTAATTCCAGGAAAAGCTGATGGCAGCCAAGGCAACAGTATCATACAGAAATTTAACTTCCAGATTTCTCTGGAACTAAAAAGCAGTAAGTAACAGACATAAACAAAGCCTGTGCTCCAGCTTAAACACAGTACTCCCCAAAGGCTCCTGTGGCCTTGTACACAAGCCTCAAATGTCACAGGAACACAGGAGCTATCACTCCGATCCACACTATATAGTGATCTTCCTCACAAGATTTTTTTTCTCTGCAGACTCAGTCATCTAAAAAATTAAAAGATACGAAAATGCATTAAGTACTCCTTATCTGCTGACTTGAGCCAATTCTTAAAAACTGTTTCTTTCCTTCTTGAAAATTTCTGTTTTGAAGAGCCACGGAGCAGGGTTGAATGCATGGAGCCAAGACAACCACAAGCAGATACAGTGCAAACATGCTCAGCACTACCCAGTGGCATCCAGGGTCTTTGGTTTTTTACCAGTCCTGCTGAAACAAAATCTTTCAAAGGGTTCAAAAAACTTATCACTCACTTCTTACTGCAATTTAACACCAAGAACAGACATTTTTCAATTGTCTCCTTTAATGGTTCTGCAAATATTATTGCATTTTTATCTGTGAAATCCCAAACTACAATAACCAGTTTTTTAAAGAAAACACTTGCTCACAACAGGCTTAAAAAATAAATACATCAAGTTTAAGGCTTAATTATGTTTTGATGGCACCAAATCTCATATCCTAAAATAAACAACAAAATAATTTATGCCATTTCTGCAAACAGTTTCATTGTCTACTGTCCTGGGTTGCAGTA
>VZRR01005162.1:582360-656012 GCA_013398015.1 Oreocharis arfaki | reverse complement strand
AGCAACCTGGGATAGAGGAAGTTATCCCTGCCCACTGCAGGGTGTTGGAACTACATGATCATTAATGTTCCTTTCAATCCCAACTACTCCACGAATCCATGATAAAATAATGTAATAACTCTTATGAGGACACGTTGCACTGGGTTAGTTCTCTTTGTGCATTTTACAGAAGCAAAGAAACCCCTGCAGACTAGTAACCATAAATTTTGAAAGATACTGAATTTTAAATAAAATTCATTTCAGGCAGGAACAATTTGTACCCATTAGGCAGATCAGCTGAAAGCATTACTTTCAGAAGAGATATGGGGAGCTCAGGGTGACTTTCAATTTGTGGAAAATATTTGCATTTCCAACATTTTTCTTTTTGAGTCAGAATGGGCAATTTTCTGAGGTAAAGACATTCTATCTCAATCCCGGGAAAACAAATAATCATAAGTTACTGTAAAATATACAGACACAGACAACAATTAGAATCAGCAAATGGAGATCTGGACAGACTTATTTTTACTCGCTTACACAGTTATGGAACAGCACAAACTGTCATTGAAGCACTAAGTTTTGTCAACCAACACCGGGCCACTTCTTTGTGCACTAGTTTCTGTGCGAGTTCTAGATGTGGCAGGCACAAATTATGCAAAAGAGTTTGCCATGAAGAGAGAAGGATTTGATTACTAATGTTTAAAGAAGGATCCCCTGAGCTGTCTCTTTTGAGTACGAATAGTGTTAAATATTGGGCAACAGGATGACATGTCCTGCATAATTTAAGCCGTTCCTTTTACTGGGCACAAAACACACACACGCCTGCAATTCATTAGTTCCCATCCACACTTTCAACCAGCATTAAATATACATGTGAGATGAGCTACTGCAATGTCCATCAATCCCTTCTCTCCTTATTACTTACTTTATCTCTTTATTGTTGACTTGCCTTTTACTCCAGGTAACATACCAGCACTTTTGTTTTGTGCATTTGGGAAACAAGAGGCCTCAAAAGCTCGGTATTTGATCTCTTCCTCTGTCTGACTGCCTTCAGTGCTGTCACATCAGTGGGAAGCCCAGTGCACGACTCCAAAGACAGCTTCCATCCCTCCCTGCCTGGCTGCAGCTTATCAGCTTTGTCTGGTCTGAGCTTGTTTTATTCATTGAGAGTCAGGAGGGAGCAGGAAGACGATGGGATGTAAAAGGAGAGGCAGTGAACAGGAAGGTTGAGTATCTATTTAACGAAGACATACAATGCCTCTGTGCAGCCAGACAGGCGCTCCTTGCCTCAAATAGGAGCAGGCAGCTAAAACGGGGAGAAACTTCAGCTGATTAAGTCACTTTAGGACTTTCATGGAAGAGTGATGAATATTACTTTTGACAGGTGCTGAAGGGGGTTAGATATAACTTGATGTGTGGTATGCCAGCTTCCAACATGTAAACAAGAGTCACTGTTGCTGCTATCTGTCCTCCACAGCTATGATAATTTGCTTTGACTCTAACACAACTCCAAAAAATGATTTGCCACTAACTAATGACTTCAACTTATCATCAAGAAAGTTTATAGCTACTTTTTTTTCATGTCAGCCTTCCCAGGTTTTTCAACAAAGTTTAAAATTACATCCATCTGATCATCCTAGTGATCTATTTTTCATTTCAAAACAAAAAAGTTCAGTTAGCCAAGTTCTCCCTGAAAAAAAACCCCACAAATCCAAACATTCCTGTAAAATATGAGAATAAATGAAGAGCGAATGTATAGCTAATGTAAATTCCTGTCAAGTATCCAACACAAGATAAGTAAAAGCACGAGGTATGGAAAAGCAAACACTAAGGATTAGCATGACTGGAGACATGTCAGTGGAAGTTGATGTTTGTATCAGTCACTGCCTCTACGACAGAGGCAGTACAAGAGTCCTTTCCCTTTGCAAATTTGGCACTGCCAAGCTGTCTATAGGTTTGCCTTAAAAGCACACAAAAAATATGCATTAATACCTGATTTAAGATTAAATAATGAATTTGCAAAGACTTCTGTCCAAAGCACATTATACAATGTTATATATATATGGCAGCACATGTCAGAGCACAATCTCAGAGAGCTCATAATCCACCTCTGCACTCCTCAGAAGAAAAGAAAAGCCAGAAAACAGAAATTATTCTTTAAGAATTAAAAATCAGAGTACAAAGAAAAGTAGACCTATCTATATTTTTAAAATAGCAATTATTAGGAATATTCCCACCACTGGAATAAAAAATCCAGTGAGAAAATGAGTGAAAAATGTCACAGGAGGATGTGAAAATTGAAAACTGGTTACTACTGTAAAGACTAAAAGTACTATTTGGCCCACCATGCTTGGGTGGTGGAAAGGCTTTGGAGTTCAAACCACCTATTAAAGCAGCAATACTCTGGCAGGCCAGGACCCAAAGAATCCTAGAGAATTGTCATAGTGTCACAGAAACAAAACATGAAAGATACCTAATTTCCTAACTGTGAGTTTGAGGATATCCCTTCTCTATATTTTATCAGCATCTCCAAAATAATATAGCTTAAGATAGCTGAACTGAAAAATTAGTTTCAGGACAGGATGCTGAAAAAGGGATCCTTGAAAGGTGTCAGGACAGGTGCAAGTAGATTTTATGGTGCAAGGAGTTTCTGACAAGCTTGTTAAGGCAACAGCAAAAAGAGATTTTAAGGTTTCCTTTATCCTTCCCCAGGAGCTGTTGTGTGCAAAGGTCTCATGCACAAGAGCAGCACACTGGTGTCAAGAAACTGAAAACCAGTGTTAAAGCTTCTATGCAATGAAGGTGATTTCTAATAATTAATAATTCTAATAAAAACAGTGAATTCCAGACATGAGTAAATCATAATAAAATATTTGGATCTGCATTTTTCAAGATTAACTGTATTTCAGCCTCCTGGGTGTGGGAGTAAGCTTCTGTGTGCATGTGTGTGTGTGCTTCCAGGACAGGATCTAAATTGTCCAAAGATAGGGATCCAGGTTGACTTTAGGAGCTGTGGAGCACCTGAGACACTTGCACATAGCCAGCAGTGATGTCTGCAGGCAGACCTCTGCTCTCCTGGATCATCAGCAGCAGATCCAGTGAGATACAGCGCAGCACAGAAAAAAAGATGCAAGATGATTATCTTTAAGTGACTAAATCACATGTGAGTGTCACTATATTTAGCACTGAGAAAGTGCTAGGGCAGTAAAAGTTCGAAGTATTGCCACGGAGAAAATTGTAATCCCACACCTACACAACCATCTGTTGTCCTGCTTTAGCTGAAACACAGCCATGCACTGCCAAAGTGACGTGGAAATGAAATGCTGTGTGCCAGGTAAGTGAACTCTGCATTCATGATGAACAGAAAGTACACAACATATTGCATTAACTGAGGCATAACAGAGTGGGTTTTCTTAGATACACCTATATTGAATCAATTTCTAACCCACAGATCCGTTTGCTACTCTAAATTCACGCTGCTAATTGTATCAGGCAATGGACTCACAGATAACTTCTTTTGATGAATACAATTAATAAAATGAAGAAAGGAATAATGTATATTTATTATCATTCTTCTACAGTGTATTGTTATTTCTCACCCAGCAACTGACAAAAATAACACGTTGTAGTCCTGGATTATTGCATGGAGCAGTAAAAACACTACTTCACATAAGTACTTAACAAAATGTATTATCTAGACTCTAAAGATTAAGCCAAAGTTAAAGCGGTTATTATTTTTATTTTCTTGCATTTTTTAAATTTATTTGCAGGCACTGAATGTGTCTGGATGTTTCATGGGACCACAAACATTTTGCTATAATTTTATGCAGCACATACCTTATGCTACCAAGGACTAAAGAGAATTCTCTGAAATAAATGTCCAGCTCCTGCTATGGATCAGTGTCTGGGCTCAGCACGGCCAAAAGCAGAGCACAGACTCCTCAGAGAAGCCCAACTGAATATTCTTTGGACAAAGGCCTTTTTAAGCATAATGACCATTCAGAAAATTGAATTAGAAACCTCAGCAAATGTGAATCAATTTTTAAATAGGCAGTACAATGGGATCTGCCCCTCTGGTATAAAACGTCCAAAGAAGCCTATATCTGATACTAACATGACCAATCAGAGTAATTTCTCCCAAGGTTTTCTAAGGAATTCCATGTTTTTCAAGTGATATTTTCTACTAGAAGTTGCAAATAGATGTGTGAGAAACAGTTCTCACCTTTGTGGCAAAATCATTGTCATGCTGTCACACTTTTGTCTTTCCTTTTGGAAATATTTACACACAATTTACCAAACTTCAGTTCTTTGAAAATAACCATTGACAGTCTGGAAAGAGAAAACTCTAACTTATGACTGAATACCTAGAAAAACAAGGTCAAATTCACATAAACCAGGAAAGCAAAATATCTTGTATAAATTATTCTCTATGTATCATTTCTACAAAGGATTCCATTCCCATCTGAACATCAAAGGTTCTCATTTCCCAAAGGTATTTGAGGATATTGGATGCCTAGAAAGATCTGCGGAGGAATTTGAACAGGGAACCCCCAACAATGAGAGGTGAAGAATATTTTCTTCATGCTTGAGACTTGTTGGTCTTGTTCCCTTAATTTCTCCTGCTCAGAGGTTTGCTCACTGCTACACCTCAGATGACGTCTGTCTCCACTGTGTCCACACTGCTGCAATATGAGGGATAAGATAAGTAGATATTGATGGCTCACACATCATACGCCTTCCAAAAGCCATCATGTCTTGGGAAACATAATATTTTGAAGAGGTGAGAATCTCTTCAAAGGTGAAGAGGGTTGGAAAAGAGCAGAAGTCTGCAGATGTGGAACTTTTAGCCGCAGAGGCAGCAAAAATTCTGGAAAATAGAAGTACTGGGCAAATTATACTTTTTTTGACCTCTGGGAAAATATCAGACACTGATACATACTGGAAAGGAGAAAAGCCTCCCTTGTTTAGCTAGACAAAGCACTGCTAAACCCATACATGAGGTTATTGTGTAACCACAGAGAAAAGGAAATCCTCATGGTACTTCTCTTAACATATGAAGAGCTGAACGCTCCCCTGCAAAACTAAGCTGTCAGATTGGAAAATTAAATTTTAACACTACCTATCCTTCAAGTGTGGCCTTCTCATTACTAATTTTTCTTTAACCTGAAATACGTCCATCATGCTTTTTGTTAGTATGATAACTGCTGGAGGTGGGTGAAAAATGTAAGACCTTTTCCCAAATAATAAGGTATAACCTGAATTCTCCATCCTGTTCTTAAGTCCTAAAATCTGTCAGCTCTGCAATTGCAGTGAGGACGCTGATAATAGCAGTGAGTTTTCAAGACCTAGTAAGTTGTTTTGTCCAGACTTGTCTATTGCATGTAATAAGCTCAGTTCTATAAAAATCAAGTCATTACTGGAACTCCAGGAGTCAGGAGGACTGTGGCAAACTGCTAATTAATTTTGCCTCTGAAAAATTCAGTAATAATTGGATCAGGGAGTGACGTGCATTGAAAAGCAAATCTATGCCTATGAAGCTGTTTGGCCTAAGAAGTTTCTTTATATACCAATACTGGGGGGTTGGGAGGAAAGGCAGAATCGCTCAAGTGCTCATGTCCTTTTTTTAGACAAAATACAGGCTATTTTAAAAAACTTGCTTTTTCCACTCTCTCATAAGAAAAAAATGCTTACATTTGAGGGCCTATCTCAACTGTATTGAAAGGTGATATTCATGATTCTAAGTGCCATTCCTCTTGGAAAAATACACAACTACTCCAAACCTCCAAATGAAGGCAACACAAGGACAAAAAATAAGGAAGTTGTGGAGAGAAAAAGACGGAAACTGAAAAAGGAATCGATCAGAAGAGGCATCGGTAGTTGCTTCCTCTGCAACAAAGCCTGTTCAACTATTGGGCCTTCTTCAGAAGCAAACTGAAAAACTTAAAGCACCATCTATTTTTTGGCTATTACAAATGATGCTATAGGGTGTATTTTCATCATGATAGCACCCACAAGTTTCAGTGAATACAAGGTCTCTGCTTAGATGTAATATATCTAATAAAAGTCTAATAAAAGCCTTAGGTCTTCTGCTTCCTTTACCCTAGCCAGAAAAAAAAAAAAAAAAAAAAAAAAAGGCACCCTGGCTTAGGGAAATGAAGAAAATCCCACAGAACAAATTTTCAGCTGAAAATAAAGTCCTCTCTTTCCCAAATATACCCTTACTCAATCAATTATGCAAGTAGCCTTTAAGATAAACAATGAGTACAACTTCAGGTCTCTTTGCAGCGGAACAAGCCCTATGTTGTTGATGACCATGCATGGAAGATGTCCATCTCCAGTTACCTCCCGTATTTCCCACTCCTATTTCTGTATTTCACCCAGCACCATCCTGCCAGGCTCTTCCATGGTGGCAGAGCTCTCGAAGGGTACTGACACACCTTGCACAAAATGTGCTAAAGTTAGCAGCTCCAAGACACCCAGCACACAGCAATGTCAGTAAGCTCATGGTAATGCAGAAGAGCCCTATTTTCATTTTATCTTCACTGCACACAGCTCAGTGCTGCTTTTTTGTGCTGTTGACCCAGCACAGCCTGATACACACTTTGCTTTAGGGAGCCCCCATATTTTGTAAGCTGAGGTCCTCAATACCCAGTTTTAGCTATCAACTTCTTGATTCTCAGGATTGGCTTCTCTAATATGAGTCTATTTGAAATCCATGCCCACTATAGCCTTAATCCCTTAGCACGCATTGTAACTGTTATCAGGAGAGCACAGCTTACATAAATTACAGGGAACTCCCATATTAACCTCCAGTTCATGGCAGTAAATACAAAATAAAAAGGAAAAGAAATCTGTCTCATGACTCAGCACAGGTCACATCCGAACTTGGGGCCATCTGACCCTTCATCCCACGCCAGGCCACAGCTTCCAGGGCAGGACACAAAGCCATAAACAACACAAGTCCCAAACAGCTTGCACCACACTTTTTAATGTTTCAATAATGCAGAGCACAGACTTTTCAGGGAAATTCTCTCTGATCAGCATAGCAGTTCTGAGCCCCACAGTTCTGTGCTCTTGCCATGTGCAAAAATGCATTTGGTCTCCAAGGGCAGGAGAAAAGTAAGATCAAAGACAAGCCCCACTACATAGATCCCAGAGGAGAATTTGTCGTAATCCTGTGTTCCATCTTTTACCTTGAAGCATAGAGCAAATGAGAAAGGAAAGAAAATAATGTCTTAATACTGTATGCAATTAGCAATCAGAGGGAACTCACTCAATGTTTTTTTTTCCAGATATTGTACAACTTTTCGGAAGTTACAGTTAACTCTCTCTGCTCCGATCTGTTCATTTCACACATAATATTTAATTACTTTTTGATGCCTTGATGGCAATCTATTTTGACAGCTGTTTCCCAGAAGGAGCATTTCCCTCACATGCATCCATAAAGTCACTGCACAGTCCTGAAACCTCTTGCTGGTAATAGAAGAGCAGAAGAAATATCTGGGGAGTAATGGGATCAGCATTTCTGATACTCTCGTCTCTTTCCCAGATCTCTGCACTACGTTTTGTTGAGTAAAGAGGGTTGTATTTACTCTTCGTCTGTCCAAATCCCAGTCTGAGTAGAGAGCTGGCTGAAGCACATGATCAATCACAATTATGATGCCCACACAGTCCAAGTTATGGTCTGAGCTTCAATGTCCATGAAGAATTGCTGACTTGCATTGTATTTCAGAAGAAAGAAAGGAAATTTAGAAAGGGGCAGCACAGTACTTGAATTTGAAGAACCCAGATAATTTGTGCAAGCTTTCTTCCTCTCAAACACCTCTGTCAATACTAGAAGTCTTTGAAGAGTTGTATTTTCCATCACAAATCTTTTTACCTGACAAAAAAAGAGGCACACAGTACAAGACTGCCATTTAAAAGAGCGAAGACAAATCTAGTCTGGAATTGTCAAATCACTACATCTTCTGTTTGCAGGCATACCTGCAAAATCAACGCACCTAAGAAAGCTGTTAAGGTAGCAAACAATTATTTTTTCCCTATACTCAATTACTTAAGTTTCTAGTATGTTTGTACCTAGAAGGATGCTGAAAAGAGAAAAAGAGTTACTAGGATCACATTCTGCAATTCAGTTTTGGCTGTCTCTCCACCCAAGCAAAAGACGATTAAATTAAACTTATTAAAATGGCAAGTAAAAAGTACAGAAATTCTTTACCTTTCTGCAATAGGTAAACCTCAAAAGGGAAAATATTTGAAATCGAGTTGTTATAATGACCAATTTTCTGAGAGAACCAGTTTGAGGGAGATGCTGAAATCAAGTCACTCATTTAAATAATGGATGAATAAAAAGTTGCAAGTATGACACCAAACATGGCTGTAATGGTCTGGGGTTAATTGGATTGAAGGAAATAGCCTGGGCTCTCCAGTGTGCCGGAGCTGACAGAGACCACAGGCAGCAAAGAGCACGGCAAAAGGACATGGGCTCGCCGGCAGGACAAAAAGGTCTTACATAATGTTTAGGCTGCTGGCAATTTTAAGACAAAAGAATTCAGGGGAAAAAAAAAGAATTGGCTCTGGAAATTCTGAGGCCGGAAGACACTTGCTATTTTAAGACATGGCGCTTTATTCCTTTGGAAGTAAGTCGATTTTGTGTGTATGCTGATCTGCCATTTGTATCTTCCTCAATAGCCATAATAAAAATTCCAAATAGATAGATTTAAAATAAATTATAATAATTTCAGATTAACACTTTAAAAAGTGAGACAAATAGATAAATCAATATTTACTGACTACATCTACATATTTAAACAAAAGTACTATTTCTAACATTACAATTTCACGTCACATTTCTTTGCATCAAGCTCCAGTAAGAAAAATTAGTAACCTTTCAATTATAACAAAACTGGCTGAAAGGTCACCCTTTCCCCAAACTATGGCTAAATAGATTTAATCTTCTCAGTCTAGTATTACAGCCGGAGCAAAGTGTTTATGATCAATTCAATTAAAATGGTAATTTCAGGGGGACTGGCAGCTCTTCTAGACTGTAAAGAGTTCTAGTTTACTTAAAATCCCATGGCACAAGGTAATAATATGGGATGTTTGCAGTTCTGTCACTGTGGTAATTTTCCATGATATTACATTGAAACACTTGCACAAATATAACTGCAGATAACACACACACCAAAAAAAAAAGGAGGTAAAATATTTAATTTTAGTTTAATTATCACATCCCACTGAAAATACATGACTAAAATAAAGATCAAAAGATAATTACAATATAGACCAGTGAGAGCTCTCTTTTAATCAGAAGGAGCTCTGAATCAAAGCTATTCTGCTTGCCAAAACGAGTGTCTTGTTGGGTCAAATAAGCTCACAGGGCCCCTTAGAAGAAGTCATTGGAATTATATCATTATTTTCAGCTCTTGCAGAGTTTGATAGTGTAGCAGACCCTGAGGCAAAGCTTCGCCTTTGGTTGCAATTATATAAACCTCACAGTTTTTACCACAAGTCCTCCTGAATAGTTTTGTGATAAGCCATAAGCATAAACCGGTAAGCAATTGTTGTTACAGAGATCTATTAATAGATATTTCTCTTAAAAAAAAAAAAAAGGAAAGAAAAGAAAAAAGATAACGCTATTCACATTCAGCCCAAATGCACAGAGCATTTTAAAGGGAAAACTGCCAACTTGAAATTTCATTTTCTTCTGATTGCTTCAGACATACCCAGAAGCTAACAAAAAGAGTGAAGGTCTGTATTTTTTTAACATCCCCTCCTCTCCTCCTCTATTTGGCAAATATTTCACAAATGTGAACATCTCTGCTCACTTCCCTGCTTTGTTGATGGTAACTACCTTGTCATGGTGTGCTCTGAGGCTGGGCACTCAC
Organism: Oreocharis arfaki; assembly: GCA_013398015.1. Lineage (NCBI taxonomy): Eukaryota > Metazoa > Chordata > Aves > Passeriformes > Paramythiidae > Oreocharis > Oreocharis arfaki. The sequence continues at coordinate 646,149 of VZRR01005162.1, read as the reverse complement.
ACTGACACTTCCCCTGGTTTTGCAGAAAGCAGCAGAGCAAGGCAGGAGTTCTAAAGGACTGCAGTGAAGAAAGAAACAGGCATACACTCTAGGAAAAATAAAGATGATAGATGTCATCTTGTTTATTATCATTGTTCTAGGACCACCAAGAAGAACTTTCAAAAGCAGTATTAGGAAACGAGTGGAAAAGGCTTCCGATGACAATGAGAATTTTTTGACATCTTCTTCAAAGTAATGTGAGTGTTTAGAGGTTACTGCATTTGAACTTCAGTGAACTAAGGAAGGAGCTGGTTTTGGACTTAGTCCTAAAGGTGGTGAAATGACTGCAGATTCACAAATATAACTTTGTAAGTTGAAGCTCTGTCTTGCTTACGCTGCAATCTCTGCTAGACCAAAGCCTGGCTAGGTGTACCTGCCTCAGCCTGCAGCTGAGGAGCTGAGAGCAGTACAGCTGCTGGGGAAAAAAAAAAAAAAAAGAAGCTCAATCTGGACTGCAAAACCCTTCAGAAAAGCAGAGCAAATATTTAGATTGCTGGCTGGCACTGAAATCAGCATTGCCATGGCTGAAAGTGCCAAGCCAAGGCAATGTGATTACACACAGAATGCTCTTAGCAATACAGTGTTCACTTTCTATTGGTCTCGATACACCTGCAAATGCAGTGACTGCAGAGCTTACTCAATTGGGACAGGGAGAGGGGAAGTAAAAAATGTAAAGAAATCTGTGCCAGTTTGCTGAGTGAAGATGTATGCACTCAGCATAGCATGGGAACCATAGAACCTTACCCCTCTAATAGCATCAAACACTGAGGTAGCATAAGAGGACTTTTATTTTCTGTTAATGCTCTTAGAAATCTAACCAAGCAGCTAGTGATGTAAAAGGCCCCAAAATTACTATCTAAATCTTCTGTTAAATTCAGCAAACCTTAAAGTAGGTTCTTGCAAGTGACACGTTTCACAAATCCTTTATCTGCTTTTTTCGGTGATGACCTCTTTGAATGTTCAGCAATGACCTGAGATTTTGGGTGTGCTGTTGAGTAAAAGACAGACAGATGGGACTTTGGGTGATACACACAGTAGAACAAAAGGAAGAATTACTGTCCAGATGATATACAAAGTCCTTAGTTTAGGACAGTGACTTCATGAATACAGCTCCTAAAACTGCTACTCTCAGCTTTCAGCACACATTTGGCTCAAAAGACCTCTGAAACTCAGAATGTAAGAAACCAAACTGCTTCAGATTCCTGACAACTTTATTTGCTAAGATGCAGGTGCTGAAAGAACTGAAGAAAACACAACAACCTCGACATAATGGGCAGAATTTGGAATTACATCATTATTTTCAACTCTTGCTCTTGCCCAAAGAATGGGCAACAGCAAAATGAACAGTGCAAGAGAAAAGCACACAAAGGAAAAATGTACTTACAGTTTCCCCAGGAAGCCTGAAAAATTCTCAAAGTGAAGTGTAGGCACATTCTTATTTAAACATACCCAAAGCAGCAGATGTACATTCAACATCCTGTTGAGCAATGACAAGAATGGAGCACTGGAGATGAAACTATCTGGGGGGCAGAAACATGAAGACAGTGTTACTCTCGGCACAGAAGTTTGGGATGTTGTGTAGTTAAACTCAGTGTGTTGATGCAATGTTTTATGGGCTGTGGTAGTTTTGTGGTGGCTGGCTTTGGCTGCCACTTTTATATATGTGACTCTCAAGGCAGTTAAATGACCCCAAAAATATTTCTGCCCCTCTGTGTTCCTTCATTACAAGAAGAACTACTGCTATTTCCATTAATACAAGACCTGGATGCTGGTAAGAACACCTGGCTTAGCTTCTAATCAGCTGAAAAATTACAGCAGGAAGCAAGATATTCTTAGGCAGATTATAAAATTAAAAAGCTCATGTGGGAAGATGCTTTTGAAGTATTTTTTTCTTCCAGAGGAAAAAGAAAATACCCTCTCTTCTGTGCAGCAGGAAGATACAGCTGTAGTTAAAAGCAGAAACTTAAGAATATCTCAGGGTTCAGAGAGGAAATTTTTTTTTTTTTGGCTTTTAAAGAGTTTTCTTTTCCTCTTTCCTTCTGACAATAGGTTTCTTTGCCAGTTTCATTCTTCTAGAGCTTATAATTCCCGAGGTTACCATGCTTTCAAGTGCTGTGCTGGGTATATGGATAATTACTCCTGTTGCTATTTGGACTCAAATATTGATAAAGCTTTGACTGTTTTGAAGTACCCTCCATTTCTTTTACTGATTTCTCCTCACAGACCTTTATGGAAGTGCAACAATTTCTACACAGGAGCAGGGAGCTTGACAATGTAATTTCTGAGCTTGTTCCATGTTTGAAAAATCACGTAAACACGATCATCATGCCTGCCTTCAGTATTCACCCAGGATTTAGAAGTTTTGCCAGCTGGAAAAGAGGAAAAGACAGGAGTAGAAATGGATTGAAAAAAACAAACACTTTATAAGAAAGGTTTGCCAGTATTACCCAGAGAGCATCCTCAAATCCGAGCAAAAATCCTAAAATCCAGGCAAAAATGTAATAAAAAAGCGGTTTGATGGAATCATGTGGACTTAGGGGATAAAACCCAACTAGTCAATTTCAATTCAAACCAGAATTCTCAGGAAAAAAAGTGTTATCATTGAGTTGAGGAACAAACAGCACAGTCGTTTCTGCTGACAGACAAGCAGGGGATGAGAAGACCCTGAGGAACGAGGAGCCAAGGCAGAGAGGCAGAGGAATACACTGCCAGCACAAAACCTATGGAAGGCAGCTGCCATTCAGCACAGCAGCATGGATCTGACCTTACAACAGAAGGACTAAGAAACTGAAGAGGTGTTATATGACTGTTTATGATTTAGGTAAGTTTCTACCTACCTAAAGTCATCAAGAAAAATTTAAGTCAGTGCTTATCTTTTGTTAACAGCAGACTCACAGCATCTGCTGAAAAAGTGTTTGAGTGAAACAAAAAAAGAAAAATTTCAGGAACTACATTTCTGAACCACATATCATTTCTAACCAACCTGGCAACATTATTGTTTCAAGGCAGGCAACTTTAGAAAATATATGACCAGATACCCAAAAGCTCCTCCACTTTTACTTTGTGCATATGGCCTTTGAGCACTATAATTTATGTTACCACCTCTCACTTGTCCAGATGGACTTTTACAATATCCTTCTCATAGCTCTCCAGGTGTTGCAAATAAATAAAACACTTTATTTCAGCGAGATGAGAACAGAGTAGGTACCAGTGAAAGTTGCCAATGCACACATTTTAGCAACAGCCATTACAAAAATGTGTTGCAGTATTATTATTAAGCATGCCAAGTGATTCTGTATATTATTCAAACGTCACACATGACAAGCAAACCACAAAAACTACTTTCAGTAAACTGCTGAAATCGAGCTGACTGCTGTTAATGATTCTGTCACCATGTCAAATTCGACAAGAAAACTTAGGGAGTTTTAGCAACAGAATGATAATTGGCCCACCTTGCCCTGTGAGATGCACTGTGCCACCAATACTAAGAGCAACCAAAAAAAAATTGTAAAAGATTCAGTGGATTTCTACCTGGGTAAATGGCCACCCCTTCACAGAGATGCAGGAAGCAGAAGAGTCTGAGTTTGTTGCATGAATAATTTGTTGCAAACCATTTATGACCTCGAGTCTACAGTGTATTAAATATTCACATAACTTGTTCAGAATGAAAAAGGCTGGAGCATGTGAGAAATGATTCTGAATCCTCAGCAACCTCACACAAAGTGGGCTCTGTCCACAGTCACATCTTCTCCTGGATTACTGGGAGAATAGTAAACACTCTTTTTCCTATTAATTGAGACAAAAATTACCTTTAATATAGAGGCTATTCTAATTACTTGAATGTGTTCTTGAAACACATAATAGTTTTGTCCATGAAGGCTCAGATCCACAGAAGCTATTTCAGAGTTGCCCAAATCTCCTTGAACACACACTCCAAGTGGCTGAATGTGCTGGTGCTCTTCAAGTTCTCTAATCCGTACTGTAGTTAGTAAAACAAATCCAGGAGTATTATTGAAATTCACATGTCCACACAAACAATTAATTACCATTTTTTAACTGAAAAGGCCTAGTGGTATATTAGGAGGCAGAAATGCAGATCAGAGAAGCAGCAAAACCATCAAAAGTTTCTCATCAAGCCTACCACACATAAAGAAATAGAACCATCTGTGGCCCCTCTGATCTGTATATCTCAAATTACTGTAATCTTATCCTGAAAATTCAATTAGTTATCAATGAACGTGTGGATTTGGGCAGAAACATGACTTTTAAAAGATTTAGGTAAAATTAATAACTTACACAAAACTAAAAACTTGATCAAACAGTCAGATGTTCAAAAGAAGCTCAATGTGTTCAAAAGTACAGGAAGAGAGCCGAGAGATGAGATTCAGCCCTAAAATACAGGATTTAACAAAATTTGTTGAAATTAATCTGCCACATACATGCATGTCCTTTAGAGACCATAATCAATGTCTCTAACTGCCTTAGAATTCTCTACCCCATCTGTTTGAAAAGACAAAAGCCTAAATTTAAAAATGAAATGAGGCATATTTTTTAATAAACAGGCAGCTAAGTTTGGGACAGAAAATGTCAGTCAAAGCTGTGACATTAGGCATTGAAGAGACAAAACTTGAATTAAACCAAGGTCACCCAAGAGGTGTGAATCCCATGCACTGTGGAGGCGCCATTCCCGATGTTGTTGTTACCTTGTCATTTCTAAAATTATATATATTAAAATTATATATATTTTTATACATATCTATAAATACACACCTGTAGATATATGCATACACATACTAAAATAGAGGTCCCTATGCCTTTGTGTCTCAGACCTAGGCTGAAATCTGCAAAAGGGCTCTCTTTATGACCTAAACCTATGAGACCAAGTAGGAAGAGAAATTTTGGCTGAAAATTTCTCTAAAAAGGGTTGTTTATCTGAGGTATCTTCTAAAGAAGAGTACCATTATTATTTATATTTCTGTATTGTGATGAGTGGAGGCGGGGAATGTTTGGGTTTTGTTTACGCACAGAAGACAAAAATAAACCCTTAGAGTCATTATAATCTGAATAGACAAAGCGAGGAAGAGATATCCAAACCACAGAGCAGTGAGACATACAAACATCACTAGCATTTAAAAGTTTATAGAATAGGGGTTTTTTATGATAGTAGAAGAAAACTCATGTTTTCTTTCAAGAAAAATCATACTTCTCTTAAGCAATACTAATGCTTAACATCAGGCCAGATGAATGTGTTTGAATACAATGAGTATTCAGTCAACTGTATCACACAATAAAAGTTCAGTTTTCTACATTATTATTATTATCACATTTGTCTCTGTGCTTTTACATGCTATGTAAACACAGAGAGCTGGCTTAGAAGAATCCCATTTTTTCTGCATTTAAAAGAAACATGTTTACCAAGATTATTGTTTATTGACCAAATTTAAAATTGTCATCATTGTAATTCCTCTATTGCAGTGCCAAACATCACATCACTTTGTGGGTAGCCTGGCAGTGTGTCTTGAAATATTGCTTCTTTTTTCTTAGGTCTGTTTAGTATTCATGTAAAGAAGTCTGTCTCTGTGGGGTGCTGCTGTGTTCAAAAAAAAAGGTAATTCAGGAAGATTGGAAATGAGTAGATGAATCACTGAAGATATTTCATCACATATTTTCTTTGTATTGCACACTTAACGCTCCTGAAAGGGGGGAAAAAGTATCCCGGACTTAATGGATGTACCTGTCCTACGACTGTGGAAGCCCTCCCACAATCTAACAGTGACATTGCAATTAGGATAGAGGTTTCTCCTTAACAAGGCTGTAATTAAACCTGGATGCCAACATTCACTCCTTTTAAAATACTCTTGTGAAATGCCTGTGGTTACACACAGGGATTTGGTATTTCTCAGCTTGTCATAAAGGACACCTCATAAAACTGTGTCTGAGGTTTTTTTTTAATTTTATCACATCAGTTTGCTACTTTTAAGACACCCTGTGTTCTGAAATGGTTTCTGTGGTTTGACAGAGAGTTTTTACAAACACAACATCTACAAATTGGCCCCTTGTTGAAAATACTTCCAGTGATTCAGAGTAATTTCTTAATTTCTGGGGAGGATGAGAATGGAGAAGGAAATACACTTATGCTTTCACAACAGGGATCCTTCAGTCGTTTCCAGCAAATCAGGAACGACATTGTGTTTAATTTCTCAGTGCAGTATTGTTCTCATTGAAAGGATGATAACAATATTTGAGCCATCCTGGCTTCGCAAAGCATAAAATAGTCCAATGCCTTCCATTAGGCACAATGCCCATTGCAACAGTATTCATGCACAAGGGAAAGGTATGATTTTCCAATCTTCAGGAATGTGACTTCTATCAATTGTGTTAAGTGTCAAAGGTGTCTTCATAAAAACCTAAATGTATTTCTTTCTCCTTCTTGAGGGTTATATGGACAAGATCACACAACTGAGAACACCGTAACACAGCACCCATTCCGAGCTTCCTTTTTTCTTCAGGGGTGGTTGGACAAACCAAACGCATGCACATGGAGCTTCAGGAAAGGATTTCGGGCACACTGTTCCTAAAAGTTCACACCAGAAATGATCCAGGTCTTGACTGCTGTGCATCCGTGGTGATCTCACCCCCAAAGCAATTCCTGCGCAGAATGACGGTGAACATGATAGATGAGCTCTGCACCCTCCCAATAAAAATTACAGCAGGAAGTTTTCAAGGAATTATGCTTTAGGCAAGGCCTGTCTGGTGAAGCCAAGACAATAGTTTTAACATTTTCTAACTGTACCTTTCTCTTTTCTAAGTTGCTGTTTCTCCTTGAGACTTTCACAGTCCCGGGGACAGCCTCAGACTCTTTTCCTTTGCTATGTTTATTCAGCACAGAGACAGTTGCAGCATTGTGTGACTTATCACAATGAACCCACAAGACTTGCATGTTAAATATTGACTACCAAATAATCACAACAAGCCATTCACTGGAAAAAGAGAAAAATAAATGGGAAAAAAATAAAACAACACTCAAAAAAACAAGTGATAAGCTGTGTGAAAGCACTATCTCATCTCAAAGGACCATCCATAAACAGAAAGATAAATTCATCACTTGTTCCCTGAATTAGTGGCTCAGCTCCAAGAGATAAATTAATCACATTATTCTAGAAAGAAATAAGGAGACTCATTTCAAATTTCAGACAAAGGATCAAGAGGCTGTTAGTTATGGATTTCTCATCTTTACCTGGTTTCATATTAATTTCTCAAGTTAAAACTCACTGAAGACAAAGGAAATACTCTCTCATTTAAATTAGCCTTGAGACATCTTATAAACACATAATATCTAATCTTATGACCAGTTAGTTTCTAATTTCCTTCATATCTTTGTACATCACTGGCACTAAGGGTATTAGAGTGGTCCAAAAAAGAGCTTGGTGGAGTGAAGCAGCTCTGGAGACCATTGCTTTGCTGGTCTTGGGGACTCAATTCTAACTCAGCACCTAATGCTGAAGGGAGGACACACATTTACTGATTAGGCCACGAATGAATTTAATGACTCACTAGGGCTATGACACCCATCAAAAATGTCAAGGTCCAAGTACACAGACAAAATGAATAACAACTTTGCAAAAAGCTTGATTTTTTTACTCTTTTATCAGAATGTAGCAAACCACAACCTCAAGGATACTTGAACTTCAAATAGAAACAAGACACCCCTCCTTCCAGAAAATATCTCCTGTCCCCACTAGTTATGTTCAACTTCCACACTTCATGTGGTGGGTTCTGCCTCCAGCTCCTGCCCACAGCCAGACCATAGTTGGGACACAGTTTTAGAAAAAAATGGGGTTTGGTAGGGAGCTTCACACCTTAACCAGTCACTCCACTGCAGGTAAGAGAACTACAGAATACAGTCAAGAAAGAGAAAGAAAGTAGAATTATGCTGAGCAGAAATATCACTTTGTAGTTATCCCATATTTCTAGTGACACTCCAGCATATTTCCATGAACATGAGAAAGCATTCAGACAAAAACAAAGGAAGGAACTGATTCTCTTCATGTTGCTGTTCATGCAAATTCATTTATACACTGGAGATAAAAAAAATTTAAAACAATTATCGTTGTAGGATAATTGGTCTGGAATCTGGCAAATGGAAGGAAACCCTGAATGTTTGGTCCATGCTGTAATAAATGCACAGTGCCAAAACAAAAGTGTGGTTGTGTCAGGTATGTGAGTTGTAGTCACAAAAGCACAAGCTTAGCCAGATGTCTTACAGATATTTGTGGTGTTACCATCAGAAAGGTTAAAAAAAAAAAAAAAAACCAACTATATAAAACACGAGTCTCCAAAGCAAGGCTTACCAGCCCTGAGCTGTTTCACTGACATGGTGTGCCCCACTGTTCCATGTGGACTTTTTAAGTTTCTCAGTGCAGATTGACTAGGACAACCAGGAGTGTGAGTTTCTCTAATCCATCCACTTTCCTGACCATTCAACTGCCTTTTTTTGGTCTGTTAAGGGAAAACCTAATCAATGTACAGCATGTGTGTTGAGTCACAATGCAGAGCAGCTTTGTGTCCTACTGCCAGTTCCTGTCCTGCTCCTGTCGGTGCCTTCGGAAGTCTTTTCCAATGAACCTCTGCTCAAGTAATCACTCTGCCAAATATCAGTTGTAGAAGAGCTTGGTTTTTAACAAAAGGTCAAACAAAATTGCGATGGAGACCCATGGGATCCTTGCAAAAGGTCACTTAAGAGAAAATGGATTCCCAGCTGAAGTAGAGGTTTCGCCACAGTGTATATCTTCTGTGGGCTACCTTTTCAGAGAAAAAAACTTTAATTCAGGGTCAAAATGAATGATTATGATTTTCTGTGCACAACCATCCATAAATGAACAGTCATTTGACACCCAGAAAATGAAACAGTCACATCCAGCTACATGATTAGCAGGCAGTTACTCTGGCCTCCAAATAAAACACTTTATTCTGTAGCTGTTTTACTGTTGATGGCAAATAAAGTTACAACACGGTGATACAGAACTGTAGTGGTCTGTGGTATGAAGCTTTCTAAGACCTGGACTCAAGAAAGGTATTTTCAGTTCTATGCTTGTTGAGCTGGATGAGCATTCCACAGTGAATAAATTACTTGATTAATTTAGGGCCATCAGTAGTTTACAGAATTTCTTTGTGCTGACTTCTTTGGCCACTTTGTTCATTATTTGAAGTTGCAGAACAGATGGTTTGTTCACATATATTTCTGCATAATGATTGCTCATAAACACTCTGTCCTGGGCAGTGCTTTGAATACTTGCTATGCAGGCTCTGTGACTGGATTTTTAACTCACATAGCACATGGGCTGGATTCCCAACTCACTTTTTTTTCATGTCAAATAACTAAATATTTTCCCAAACCACACAGTATCTTCAAAAAGTGAGGGGAAAGTGTCTGGTTTAAAAGCAAAACTTCTTAAAGACATGTGCAACTTTCAATTTCTGGATAGTCTTCCTGGAGCCATGAAAATTCAGATTTTTATGTAGCAATATTAAGCATTTGATGGGAATGAAACCTGTATACCAAGGGATTGATGAAAATATATGCTAAGCAAAATAAGAATCAACAAAACATTTAGAAAAAGCAAATAAATTGATTAAAAGGTGTCCACAAAGCAAGCAAAAACTGACAAAAATTTTAGTGTTGTTGTCAGGAGAGATTCAGAGCTGGTCCAACAGATTGCCAGGCTTTTAACTGGAACAGTAGCAGCTCTCCTAGATGATGATGATGATGATGATGATGATGATGATGATGATGATGATGATGATGATGATGATGATGAGGCCATCAAATGGATGTCATCTGTTTAAACCAGGTAAGAATTTGGGCAAATTAGCTGTTGAACCAGATATAAAAGTGGTGTAAAAAGCCCCTAGCAAGCACGATTCCTCAATAAGTCCCTACAAGAGCAAACAACAGTGATCCAATCCTTTTACTGCTAATGATGTGTTTATAGATATTTACCTCTGCAGCAGTTTCAGCAGCTGTATCTTGAATTGCCATTAATGCCTTTCTTCACTGATTAATAGAGTGAAGCTTTTGAGATACAGGATTTCCACTCGATCCTATCCCAGTGTAACATTGCCATCTGCAGGAAGCTCTCCCTTACTCGGAGACTCATTTTACAATCACGGAATAGGAACCACTGAAGATGAAAATGTAAGTGTCCAAAATTAGCCCTGTTTGATCAGCCTGACAAACCGCAGTTTTAAAAATTAACCAGTAATAGTACGGCTCACCAACAAAAGCAGTATATTAACCTACTGTCTGGCAAGTTATTTAGCTGAGGGATCGGCATTAATCTAGTTGAATTATACATTAGGACAAAAAGAAACACTTATTAAGGACGAGGATCTTCTGATTTAGTTACTCATCATTAGTTGACATGTAACGTTCTCACACTGCCATACAAAAATTTTATCCTTTTCTGTTCTACAGATGATTCAGAGAAGTGTTTCTCAGCATCTGTCTTTCTTCTCAGCTTTGTAAAAGGATTTGTGCAACACAAATAATTTTTCACCATGCTAGACACTGGGTATCCCATCACAAGTACTAATTATACTGCCCAGAGAACCAAAAAGGCACATATGCAAGAGCTTAATTTTAGACAGCTGCTTAATTTTAATCTCTGTCTTAAAGACAGAATATATTTGTGACTTTCAATATGGCATTGGTCCATTTGATAGCGATATCAGTCTTCTAGAGCAAACTCTAAAGACAATTTGACAACTATTAGCACCTTTCCAATGAAAGAAAGTGTGTTCAGGACTGAGATGCTGTGTCAGTACCCCAAGCAGCCCAAGAAACACCACAAGCAGGGTGATATTTTATGTAGGAACACCGAATTAGGGCTGACTCACTGAAATCTCTTAGTGAGACGGAAGAAAAACAGAATTAAACAGGGATCAATAAGTAGTAGGGAAAAGCTGGGGAGGCCATAGGATGCAACCTGAATGAAATAATCTGATTAAAAGTTTGATCTTTGATGTCAGAAAAACTGGTTATTGACTTTAATTCAGGGAAGACAGAATGCTGTAAGACATTCTTATTTTTGAGAATCGAAGGAATAAGTAGATCAGAGGTGAAAAAACCCAGCAGTAATAAAAGAGACAAGATCTCAAATTAGAGATGGACACTTTCTATGTATGCAGATGGGTCAAAGACTTGTACATTAGTGCACTGGGGTGGCTTTCTACTGTGAAACCACTGAATTCCTTAATCTACCTAGGAAAAAATCTCACAGCCAGTTGCAAAAAAAACCTCAAACAAACAAAGAAATCACACTGATCCAGGCTGAACATATTTTCATTTCTCAATTCACTAGCAAAACTAGAAAATCAATTTAATTCACAACTCTATCTAGACACCCTCAGTCCAGGAGATACATTTCTGGAGCAGAACATGGAAGAAAGGGTAATTTTTCTACATGTAGAGTCACATTCTGGTTTCAGGTTTCTCTTCTGGCAACTCCACATTGGCCCAGTTGGGATAAACAGATGACAGAAAAAGCTGGTTTTTTGCTATTTCAAAACTGTCAGTCTCCCTCACTTAAGGATGGTTCTAAGGCTGTTATCAGGGAGGTGTCAGCAGTAGGATATTAAGATCATTAAGTGAGTTGATTGAGCTGAAGTTGGTTAATACTTGAAGCCAGCAGTGGAGCTGTGAGCAGACAGCCTCTGTAACAAGGCTGTTGAGGACACAGATTTATCTGTTAACCTGCCACTTAGCTTGCTCCAGCTGACTCTGTATTGTTGCAAGCTGCTGATATAACACCACAGGTTTCAGGGAAAGAGGCAGAAGAAACTGTTTATCTCTGCTATGGCCAGGAATTGACAGACGTGTTTGCAGAGCATCCCTCTGAGTGGGGAGTCGTGGGAGATACAGCAGGGACGAGATTTGTCACTGCAGCTGCTGTGCCCAGGTACTGCCAGTAACCACCTGACTGCTGACACAAAAAGAAGCCAGTGACTCTCTAGATGTGACTCCTTAGACAACCGTGGCAGTCACCCAGGTCATGGTATCCAGACAGTGTGGTGGTGACAGCGCTCTCTCTCGGTGAGGCTCTCCTGTTACTAAATTGAAAATTAATTAAAATAATAATAATAAATTAGTGTCTTGAGAATGCTCATTGAGTCTTTTCAGGACCATTTTATTGTCCTGTGTAACATATCAATCCCTTACTATCAGAAATGTTAACAGAAAACAAAATTTCGTTTCAGGTTTATTTTGATTAAAATATTTATGATTTATGTGCTTCTTAAAAGTCACCAATTGCTTAAAATTTATTTGTGCAGGAACTTCCATGTCAGAAGTTTTCTTGCATTTCTTGCACCTGATATATCTCAGAATTTTGAAATTATTTGCAGAAAAAAATAATTAGTGGTCTTTAGAAATTTTTCCAATTTTTTAAACAATTCTATTAAAAGACTGTACATTTCAATACATTACAATTTACACATTCTGGAAGCCAAAATGCTTCACAGAAGTTATGGCAGTTATAAAATCAATGATTAGAATACAGAAGAGAGAGAAGGAAAATTAAAGCTGTAAAAAAAAGAAGAAACAAATATATTTACGCCTTCAGTTCCCTAAGGAAGCTCAAGCAGTGGAAACACAGCCAGAGGTCACAGATGGGGGCACTGGAGTGGCGAGGGGTCCCACTGGGAAGTGGCAGGTCTGTGAGTTTAGGGAGGGGTTTCTGGCATGAAGAGATGAGGGGAAGATGCAACATTTTGGGGCTTGGGCAGAGGCACACATCTGCTGCATGGATTTTAATGACTTGCATCAGGGAGGCAATGTCAGCATCCTTGGAGTAGGGAAATGAGGCTGATCCTTGCACACATCACCAGTTCAACCCAGCATGTAAAAGGGAGAAAATTTTTACCCAAATCTGGGCTGCAGAGACTGACTGCCATGACTTAGTACAGAGCGGATCTCGTAAAGTCCATGGAGCTCACACAATTCTGGTGAGTTAGAGGCAGTGAGATGTCCTTGCCAATCTGTTGCTGCCTCTGCCCTGATCCCATTTCAACTGCTTGTAAGTCACAACAGGGAAGCAGAATAATGGTTTTGTGACCACTGTAACCTTGGGCAGTTAGGCTGGGATATGGGAAAATTACCCTAGTCAGGGCTGTGATAAATGCCTGTTCTTGAATAGGCAATGAATAACTCTGCATCAGAATTGTAAAATATATGATATTTTATAATTTATATTTTACATAAAATATGAACTTCTATTGGACTTGTGGGAAAAACTTGCAAATGCTTGGTTGGCATTCACACTGCTAATCCCAAAGATGAATTGGACACCATTAAATAGAACAAAAATGTTACTGAATAAATAGTTATGGCTAATGGCTTCCTATGCCATAGAGGAAATAAATTATCCAACACGAGATGTTGTATAGGCCATATCACAAAATTATTAAATAAAATAAGTGCTTCAAAAAACTGATCTAGGAAAATGATATAGTATCCAACTGTGTTTTTGAAAAGAGAGGAGCTAATTAAAGGGTGGGAGGGAACAAGAAATTTTTTAAACTTGATTGCTCTTACTGGGATCAAAGACATCCTTAGCTGATGAGCAAAAGAGCTGTCCTAAACAGAAACCCTAGGGAGCCTAAAAGCAGCGAGTCAAAGGAAAACTTTATTTTAGTGCCAGTGGGGAGCAGAACCTGCTCTGTAACAGATGGTCCCTGTCTGCCTTCCGACGTCTTTAGCAGCACTAATCTCAGGCACATTTGTGCTCAACTTTCCTTTGTTCTCTGCCCGAGAACCACACCACCACCACACATAAACAACTTCATCAGAATAAAGTTCATCCACACAGGCATCCAGGCACACTTCTCTAGCCTGCACATAAGAACCCATCCTGGCATGGTGAAAACATTTGGTTTACACCCATTCAGAGACATTACAACTTGGTAAAAGTAATGGCAACTAATTTTCATGCAGGCTTTTTGTATATTCACAACTTCTACATGGTCCTGCCTTCTCATGGATGAACAAGATGAAGTTCTGTTACAGACTAAAGCAGCAGCAGCAGACAGGGCAGTGTAGTGTCACAGAATCAGGGAATGGTTTGTGTCGGAAGGAAACACATCTCATTCCACCCCCTGCCATGGGCAGGGACACCTTCCATTATCGCAGATTGCTGCAAGCCCCATCCCCCCTGGCCTTGGACACTTCCATGGATGGGGCAGCCACAGCTTCTCTGGGCAACCTGTGCTACCTGGCCAGGGAAGAATTTCTTCCTAATATCCAATCTAAACCTATCCTCTTTTAGTTGTATGACTATGGGTGGAAGGAAGAGGCTACAGCAAGACCCCAGGTACTGCAGTCTAAAAGATTGCTCTGTGTTTCAGAAGATTTAGGCTTATCCATTTTCCTTTGATAGCGATGCATTGCACAACTGTGCAGTTTTCTGTCTAATCAATGTCAGTCTCTAGAAATGTTACTCCCCTCAGCAGCCTTCAAGGTGGGTGATTTCACAATTTTAAGTGTAGGAAGTGTGATTCCAGAGACCAAAAAGAGCCATTCTTCCTCTGTGCCAGACAAGAAGAGCAATGTTCAGCCTTAGGCTGGTTTCGTAAGGAAAATTTCCAGAGTTCTCACTCTAATCCATCTCCTTCACCACACAGCAAAATCTACATTTACAGAACTAATCATCTGAGTGACTTGTATGGATACCTGGAACTCCAATTTGAACTCGTCCTGTGGAAAAAATAGCCCAGAGCCACAAGCCCTATGTCAGACATCAGACCTCACCTGTATTCCCTTGCTCTACTGCAAATTGCAATCAGGTAGAGATTATTCTGAGGTCATCTTTCATATTTATTATTTCCTGTCCTGCCTCTGAGCCAGTTAAGATGAAGCTGGTCCAACCAGCTCCTACCTCCCTCCTGCTTGGGGAGAGCTTCAAATACCTGGCTCACAAAAGCTCTAAATGCTGTTACTGGTAACTCATACTCAGCAAGAGCTAGAGACCTCAGTTAAAGATTCTCGTATTTTAATCTCTGCAAACTAATAATCAACTCCCTTTTTGAATAAAAGAGATGATAAAAACTGGGTTCTTGGAAGGCCTCATTAATCCCTGCTGTAACTTGATGCACTTCACATAATATCAGGAAGTACAGCTGACCTGCTGTGACATGACCCAGCACCTGCGAAGGATCAGCATCGTGCCAGCCACTTATGGCACACCATGAAAAACCCTCCAGATTCCATGTGTCCTCATCTCCACACAGAGATGATGTCAAAGGCTAAATTTCCAATAAGCCAGAGCTCTGAGCTGACCAGTGCTACAATATAATATGCGTGAAGGTCAGAAGCAGCTGTCACCCCAGATGTGTGTTTTGCACAAAGTTATTTTCTTAGCAAAGAAATTCAATAGAGTATATTATTAAACTGAGGAAAATAACATGAGAAAATGGGAAGAGGTCATGTAAAAAATGAGACAATCAGGCCAGAAATCCCGGTTCATTTTGACTGCATCAGCACGCTGGATCCAACTTGTAAAACAGCTTTAACAGAGAAGCATTTTCCCTGTTTGAATTGCATTAAGAAGCAGAATTAGCTTTATAAATATAAATCAGTTAAGTATAATGCAATATTTATAACACGGTATCTGATTTTCCCCCCTTTAGGATTCCATTTAAAAGGAAATAACAAGGAAACAGTGCTCTCAGAAAGACAGCGGGTTTACAATTTATGCTAATTAATTTTCATATTGACACAAAACTAAACCCTGCATTTTATTTTACTGCAGCAAGGAAAAAAAGAAGGCAGATGGAACAAAATCGGGTTG
Organism: Oreocharis arfaki; assembly: GCA_013398015.1. Classification (NCBI taxonomy): domain Eukaryota; kingdom Metazoa; phylum Chordata; class Aves; order Passeriformes; family Paramythiidae; genus Oreocharis; species Oreocharis arfaki. The sequence goes on along the minus strand of VZRR01005162.1, from coordinate 630,268 downwards.
TTTGGTTTTTTTTTCTGCAACAGTTAATTCTGTAAGAAAGTCTGTTTTTTACCAAACCTGTTAATCCACATTCATTTTCTATTGCCCAGCACGCAGGTCACTAGGCCTAAAAAAATCCCAATCCCTCTCCCAAAACCCCAGACACAAGGGCAAAAGCATAAGCAAGAAAAATGGTTCAATTTATTTGAAGCCCTGAAAGGCTCCAATCAAGATCAAGTAGTCATTATTCTAGGAACTATATAAAAAGAGAAATAGCCCATCCCTGACCTGCAAGAGGCTCAAAATTTTCCATTAAATCAAATAACATCATTCAAAGTTGGAAGAAAAAAATGCAAAACCGTTCTGTTGCTAGAAAGTCTACTTGGGATTCGGAAAAAGTTGTCAAATTACCAGTTGGCTAATTCCACATATATCCATAGAAGAGTCTGTGCCAAACTCATAATTGCTCTAAGTTGCTGCATGTCACTGATGCTACATCATAAATAAACTCAGGCCACAGAAGTTTATTTTCTATTAGAATTATTAATCAAAGCTCTGCAAAAGCCTGACATGAAGTCTTCTTCCAGCTTTGACTGAGTCAAATTCTATTCAGTGTTCAAACAGACGCATTTTACTCTTCTCCCTCCCCACATGTATGCCTCATCTAATTTGGGTAAGAGTGAAGGTTTCTATACCACTGAAAGGGATAATATGCAGTATTATGTCTTGTATTAGATAGTCAGAGAAAAGGTGGAAAACAACTCCACCACACTGACCAACTCTGTCAGTTTTGGCCCTCTCCTCCAAATATTTACTCCACTTTGTTATACTTTAATTATTCATTCAGGTTTTTTTCTACTGTTAATAGAATTTGCCCATCATATTGATTAGTTTATTTAGTTCAGCTGGATTCACAGGGTAAATAAGATTTTTTTTTTAATTTAATAACCCCTTTGCTCCACTGACTCCATTTTGATTTTTTCCTCCCCCTAATTCTCACAGAAGCAGCACCACTAATTACCTGCCCTCATGCCAGTGTTTCTGCAGCAGCATCCTCCAGCACTGAATTTCTGATTTCCTTATGGTTATTGTCATTAACACTGAAGTACTCTTAAAAGGAACGTTTCACCCAGCCAGCCTGAGGTTCCTGCAACAGAAAAAGAATAATTTCTTAGTTAGAATCAGGGTGCTGTCTATCCTTAATGAGACAGCAGCATGATTAGAAATGGAGATGATTTCCATTTCCCATCCACATTCATTTAAAACCACATTTCACTGAAGCAAACACAGGCTTATTCTGAGATGCATGTTGTGCTTATTCAAAAAAAAAAAAAAGTGAATTCTTTATCTCAGGTTTGCAGCTTTCTCAAACATCATAAAATCCTAATTCACTTTTCCTTATTTTAATGGCTTTCCCAATACAGTTTTTAAGCAGACATGGAAGCTAGATTTATCAATGTCTGGCAATAACATGGTGCTGTAGTCCCCACCTAAACATGCAGTGTCTGAACTATGCTGTGCGAAGATATCTACAATTATTAAAATGGAGAGGGTGACAGTTTAAAGCATGATAGCATATCCCTCAGCTTAAATTTATCTCCCATATCTTATCTCACCATAACAATAAACTGATTTCTTTTTTTTTTATTTTACCAGGATATCTGTTTAAGAACTTTGTTTGATTGAGACAGAAAGCAACTCTGTTCCACTGCTTTTCTATTTTAAATATTTGCTCTACTCACTGTGTTGCCTTACATTTTCCCCATTAGTTAAGTCATCTTCAATATTTACAGATAGTTGACTTTGCTAATCCTTGTACAATCTAGTTTTTAAAATAGCTGCCAAATTACTTGGGATGGGAATACTGTGAAATATATTTGGCAGCGTTTTATTACTGAGAAGAACAATGTTGGAAATTCTAGGAGAAAAGAGAAAGACTAAGTACTCCTCCAGGGAAAGGTGACACAGGGAAGAAGGTGTCACAAAGGATGGACACATGGAAGGAGGTGAGAGGGAAGGTGATCACACCTATTGGAGGAAGAGGATGAGAAATTTGCAGATGTAAAACAACACAGGAATTCTGTTTTCTGCTATTCAAAGGTATTGCTGGACACAATGAGCTCAAGACAAAGCCTTGCAGGGGCATTAATCAAGAGAGACACATTAAATGGCCAATTTGAGCTTTTGGGAGGAACTGAAACCTAAATGAAACCTAGTAAGGTGTGTCCTACAGTGAGAGCCAGTGAGCGCTGCAGGGGCAGCTTAGACGGGGCTTGTGGGGCCCGGCAAAACTTGGATATTTTTGTAGCTTCTTCATCAAGCCCATCCTAGGAGCTCAGATTCATGCTCTTCTTTGACATACCAGGCAAAGTTTTGTACGGTCTGAAATCTTATCACAGAGTTATAGAGAGAAACTTTCACCTGAATACCTATTCCGAATTCATGATTAGTACCAAAATTCTTCAGAGTTCTTGATAACCAGCCTGTTATTAATGCCATATTAAAAAGTGTCCATGGCATACTAAGTTTGTCAGCATGGGAGCAAAGGGGTTAATTTGAATGAATTTGTGACATGATTTAGCTAAATTGTATTAGGTATTAATATTAAGAGTTAAAAATGCCTTGATTAAATTTTCTTTTCGTTCCTAAGTGATTTAAGTTAAATCAAATCAAATTGAGGACATTTTATTTCTGACTATGAATGTGGGCACAGAATTTAACACCATTTAACTAAATCTCCTTTTGAGTGACTGAGGAAGGGAAGGAATCCTTGACAATTGCCACAGCTCCCAAAAGAAATCAAGACAACTCTCTCTAATGACACTTCATTCCTTAAGATAGTTGANAATTTAACACCATTTAACTAAATCTCCTTTTGAGTGACTGAGGAAGGGAAGGAATCCTTGACAATTGCCACAGCTCCCAAAAGAAATCAAGACAACTCTCTCTAATGACACTTCATTCCTTAAGATAGTTGAAATCTGTCTTGTGCGTTTAAGGAGGGAAGAGAAAATGTACGTGCCTCAAGCTGCAACATTACATAATGCCATCCAATACCAGAGGCAAACATTGGACTTCTTCCATCCCATATGGCAAGACAAATGTTCTCCCAGTTTATTATTAATAGTGCTGTGACAGCACTGTGACTCAGCATCAGAAATCATTATTTTAAATATCTTCCACCAGAACTGACTTGGCACAAATCTTTTTGCCACAGGAGGTTGGTACTGACTGAAACCTTCCACCCAGCCCTGAGATGAGCACAGTGGTGCAACAACCTGGTGATCCATTTCCACATGCAAATGAAAGTGTGTCTAACCTTAGAGGAGTTGATATAACATTTTGAATTATACATCAAGGAGAAAAATTTAGTGGGTAAATGTTAAAATCATTAAAGTAACTTTTCACAGCAAATATAGAGTGAATGCCTCATCCCAAGACAGCTATGAGATGTATCAGTTTAGGGTTTTAATCCCAAAGTATGCATAAATCTCTCCAGTCTCATCTCTTGTCATCTTCTTGTCAAAAGAAATTTCATTTTACTTCCACCCATCATTGCTCCCCACGGTTTCTCAAAACATCCCACTTTAAAATTTTATCATGGGAAGGGGAAGGTTCCTACTAGATTTCGTGCAGGATTAAACTGTGAAATCCACAGAAGAAGACTTTATTAAAAATAAAAAAAAATTTTAAAAGAGGCTTAATACAGATAGTAAAAATATAAAATCATAGAATGACAGAACACCCTCAATATTTTCCCTCTATCCATCTACCTTCATTTTGCTTCTAAAGTCCAAAAGAAACTGCAGAGTTTGATGCACATTTTCTCTCATTAGTGTGTGTGATGCTCTTAGAGGAGAAAACAGATGGATCAGTCACTCAGGCTGACTCCCAGGGACTGCTTCCTTGTGACATTTCTTCTTCAGCCACCAGCACCCCATTAGTTCACAAAACCTACAAGCATCTAACTGCTGTAAAAACCCCACCCCACACCAAATGACATACATTTGGAAGGACCTGATAGTTTCACTTGCTTTCTATGTGTTTTTCCACCTACTTTTTTTTGCATAAGGCAATGCACCCATTTATTTCTGCAGGAATCAGGTTGATGGGAGGTCAAGAGTAACTTGGCTTTATAAATGCACATAAGTAGGAGCTGGCAGCACAAGAAAGATCTATGTTTATTAGAGCAGGCACGGCACACGCATAAGACATGAATATAACCAAGAGCCTCTCTTCAGTACCTGTAGTTGTTAAATCCTGGTGAAAGATCATTTCCTACTGCAGATCCAGTTTTGGGAGCTCCAGCACATGAGATGCACTCTCCTCTCAGCTGCATCCACACATAAGGAGCCAGTTCAGTGTGTGATAGAGCAATGGATTGAGCATCTTCTAGTTTGTTTCAATAGAAATCAAGTTTTAAGGGATGAGACCTCAGATAAAATATTGCCTGTCACCTGACATTTTATAGAGTGTTAGAAAAAAGGAAAAAAATTACAAAGGTAAAAAATAAAATAGTAATTTTGCTCATAATAGTATCTTAATATCCCTACGGACATTAATTTGACATTCTATAACATCTGCAACTTCAATGATCGTCTATCACTGCTTATTAGGATTATTTATCTATTTTTAATTATTTGAAAGTAACTCTCAAAAGGGGATGAGAGACAAACTTCGCTTTTAGATTTCACAGATACTTGCAGACGAAAGAAACAATGAACTTGGTTCCCTTGAGAATCCTCAAAGGTTTGAACGGACCTTTTTGTGCCTCAGTTCTCATGTGTCTGCCTCTTCCTGGTCCTCAGCTCCTCTCTTTAGGATTTTAAAGCATGTGTCAAATGCCATTATCAAACAACATTAATTCCCAAATTCACACACTATTTAGATCTATTGCTCCTGTCTGTCTTCACATCCTAACCCCTGTCCCAGGATGTTACTCAGTTTTTTCCCCACAGCCCCAGCCCAACACCTTGTTTCCATCTTTGGCTCAGTCACTTCCAGGCTCCTTCTCCTGTCCCCAAACCTTTACCAGATCAATACCTGTTCTACTTTTGCCCCCTTATTTCTTCTCTTTTCCCCTTAATCTCTCATCTGATCTCAGTGCCATTCCAAAGAATTCTTTGGAGAATTCTTCTCACTTCTACCTCTCACTTCACTTTGGCACCAGACCACCTCTGTACCCACTCCTGCCCAGAGCTCCCTGCTCTCCCTTCCTCTGCTCTCAACTCCTGCCCCGTCCCTTTGAATTTCAGTGTGATGTCTCCTTATGCTGCCTGTCCTGTGGGATGCAGGGAGAGGAATCCCATTTGGATTGCATTTTGTCACTGGAGAAATGCAGCCCAGGAGGTTTCGTGGCTTTTGCATTTTCCTTGAATTTTTTGTGACACTGATTTTGAGACAATTTTAGGGGTAGGCGTATTGTACATCATAAGCACACAACAGCTTCTGGCTGCAACCCAGCAGAAACCTCCTACATTTCACAGGTGGTTTGTGAGCTGCAGATGGAGAACTTCAGTGCAGGAAAAAAAAAAAAAAAGCTAAAAAAAATCATCTATCCTTATTCGTCCTTTTATTACTATTGGTTCTCATCACTTCTCTGCCTTTCTGAGCACTGCAGAATTGCATTCAGCTTAAGGAAAGCTTTCAAAGAATAACAAGCTCTCTTATTTTGCAATGCTATTCTGACTGATACCAAACTATCTCATTAATTTCCATCTTTCCTATTCTCCTTTGTGCTGTTGCAGAGAAATCTGGTCCTGGCTGGCAATAGCACAGAAAATAGTGCCCCAAAGGGGTTTCTGCAGAGAGAAATGTAGTGTGCCAAAGACAGAGCAGAAAAGGAAGGGAAAGGGTATAGAATCACAGAATCTTTAAGGCTGGAAAAGACCTCCAAGATCATCAAGTCCAACCTTTGACTGATCCCACCTTGTCAACTAAACCATTGCACCGTTATGTCCACTCACTTCTTGAACACCTCCAGGCATGGCGACTCCACCGCTCCACTGGGCAGCTTGTTGGAGTGCTGGATCACCCTTTCAGTGAAGAAATTCCTCCTGGAGACCAAACTGAATCTTCCCTGGTGCAGCTGGAGGTTATGCTCTCTTGTCCTGCTGCAGGTGTCCTGGGAGAAGTGGCTGACCCCCACCTGGCTACAACCTCCTTTCAGGTATGAATGAAAGAGCAAATCTTTAACAGCTTAATCAAACACCAACTTACCGAATTTCACAATATAAACTTGAAATTATTTTCATGAGCCACTGAGCTGCCAGTTTTCCCTGTCCAGGCTGAATTTTCCCTGCTGAGGCTCTTCCTTAAGGAACACTTCCCTAACCAAGTCTTTCAGCTATACCAATTTTAAACTTTTGATCCTGCTGCCCAGCTCTGCCAGATTCTCATTTCCAAATAGTGCATTAAAGTAAGAGCTGCTGAAAAGCACAACATCTATCATCTAGTGAACCATGATATCACAGCCTGTAACACCAATTAAATAAATAAAATGCACTCCACACTGCACTGGGGAAGAGCTTGACTGAGGTTTACAAAGTCATGGACACCATTTGACAATGTGAATGCAGAATCTTTACTCACCAAGCTCCCACCAGTAGAAAGAGAAACACACTGGCATGAGATACTTGGATAAAAGCAAGTCTTTTTTTATGTGGTTATAATCTGTTGACACAAGCTTAGCAAAGCAGACAGTAACAGCAGGTTTAAAAATGGATTGGGCAAGTTCATAGGCAGTCAGTTAAAAAAAAAGAAAAAAATCACTGTTTTTCCAGCTAGCTCATCTGCTAGTTTCAGGCAAAATTAAAAGTAAGAAAAAAAGGCCATTTATCTTCAAACTGACTTCAAATTTGCTTCTAATCATCTGGGAACTTTGTTTGTTGTATTTAAGAAGAAAGAAAAAGCTAATTTAAAAGAAAAATAGAAAAGCATTTCAAGTCCTATTGCTTTTGTTCATTTTCATCAGACTCAAGTACCTAGATGAGCAAAAGGACATAAAACAGTGAAAATGGTACTCATGGCAGATGAAAAATGCACCCACTGCAATTATTTTATAATTAAGCCTTGATGGCATAACATTTAGAAAGAGTCAACCTATCAGAAAAATCCAAATCTACAAACTCAGAGCTGGATTTGCAAGTGTTCTGCTTGTACTGTTAATGAAGGAGAAATCAAATGAGAATAGGATGCAGAAATCTTACAAGCCTGTGCACATTTCTCCTTGCTGGTATCATACTCTCCTCTTAGAGAAACAGCTCAGCGAGACAGATGTGCCACAAGTAGAAGGTAACAGTACACAGGTGCTTGTTGCTCTGGTTTCAGGGTCCAGCTGTGTTCTAATACTGCCTGCCAGTGTTTCACTAACTGCTGTCCACTGGACCAGTATTTGTGTCCATATCATTCCATGCTGTCTAGATAACAAGTAAAACACAGGACTTGGTCTGTGCATTCACGGGGAAATGAAGAGAACAACATGGTCACTTAACCCGACCCTTTCCATGCAGCCATAACCTCTCATTAAGCAACAGCCTCAAACGGGCTGAGTTTTGAATCATTGCAGTGCCCCTGCTACTTGAGAGGCTGTGAATTTGCTGACTGATCCCAGAATTCCTCATTGTTAAAAAACCAGAGAATTTTAACAAAAACTAGTCCAGCTCCCACCAAGGATAAAGCAAAAACAGCCCTGCAAAGATCTAGAAAATGTCAGCCATTGTTTAGAAGTAACACAAAACCAGTGTCAAATAATGTCCAAAACAAAATAAATGACAGTAAAAGCACAGGTTGTATCTTCAAAGAAACTCTAGAGCTGGGGCTCTCAAATGGGCGTGTTTAAAGTACCCATTTTGCATATTTTGTATAGATCAACTTGAAAAAAAGTCCATCCATGAGTAACAGTCTGGAATTCTGACTTGATATTCTTTTTACTTACATTAGTGAAACGTAAATTTCAATCAAATAAAGGGAGATGTGAACTTTAGACTCACCAGACTCTCCACAACAAGTCCATAGATTTAAATAGGTGGTATAAAAATAGAGAGCTGGTTAATTTTGCATCCTATTCATACATGAAACAATCGATACAATGAGGACGTCAGCAAATTGACATGGTTTTGAGAAGTTCAGTCAACATTTCAGTAACATGAAGAGCTCATCTGGGCCCTTTATGCAGGGTATATTTTCTTATAATGCACAAATATGGCTAAAAATATTTTCAATCTGATTCTAATTTGTCTTGCCACACAAGAATAGCATGCAGCCCAATTAATATGCATAAAACATAAACCCATTAATGGACTGCATTTAGGCGACTTAAAGAAAGGGAACCAAGATCATCATAAATCTTCTTATGTGCTTTTGGTGATACACTGACAGGTAGGAATTAAACATGCAAGGAACTTTCATTGAACTGTCCAGATCCTGTTTATATTCAATCAAAGTTACCCACTTTATCATGCTGCTCTTGACATTGCTGCGAAATAGATAACAGCTAAATCAGAGACTGTCAAACTGAAGTAACTGTCAGGAATTAAATGGTACTGCTGAATAAAAGCCATAATTGAAATGCACAAAAAAAACCCAAAAAACCAAGCCTCTAAAACAATGTGGGAAACTGGAGATGACATTGCAGAGACACCAAAAGTCCCTGATACAGCTATAGAATTGAGCAGATTGTTTGGGCAAAATGTCATCATTGGAGCTTTCTTGTGCCTTATTACACACAGACATCATCTGGGACTCTGCACAGTGCTGAATTACTATTTACAGCAGTTTGACCTTGGACATAATAGTTGCATTAATACAGCCCATTCAGTGGAACTGATAGATAGTTAAGAGGTCAGTGAAAATGTATAACAGATTTTTGTATTCAAATAGGAAAGAAAAAAAAGAAAATAGAGACTTGTATAGATCCTAAAAGGAAGCAGTTGTGCATCTGTTCATAAAACACCTGGATGAACAAAGGGCAGCCTCTTCTATGCAACGGTTAAGATGCAATACATTATTGATCAAGCATTGTAACAAGTTTAGCACCTTTTCAGAGCTCTCATGATGCTCCAATTATGGGATGTAAATTGGAATCTCTAAAACACGTGAGTTTCCTGAAGATGAAATTTAGCCACCCTCAAGCATGCTCAATTAACCGAGTGACAAAGAATTGTAAGCAGGAGTTTAAAATTCAGTATTCATTCAAAAGAAACCAATTTGAGGATTTCAAATACTCCACTAACAGCAAGAGACTAGCAGTATATAGCTTGATTATTTCACATCCTAAAGCTTTTCTCACCCCTACATTTATAGAGACATATGCAAACGCTAATAGAGTTCTCTCTAGGATGGGGATCATTAAGTCAAAGTACTCAAGCACAATGGGCAACGAAAGATTGAATTGGTTAGTGCTCATAACAATTGACAATGATGCTAATATATATCAGGATTTCACTGAATTTGTGCAGTATATTCAACATCTGGAGACTCTTCCCTGGATTTTATGCAATCACTATAAAACTTTAAATAAATACTCACAAACATACACATTTCAGATATACATCTGTATCCTGCTTTTCATTATCTGGAATCACCCACAAAAAACTTTGGGAATCAATATGAGAAGAGAATAATGAGCACTTTTCATACTGTGGGCAGCCAAAAAGGTGGTATAGTGCAGTCTTCTGTTCCTGCATGTGATACCACCACCATGTCCACTTGAGACTTGATTTGACACCAGTTACATCACTGGGAGATCATCCCTGATTTCTAATGAGTTCAAGAGCACTCTCCTCAAAGTGTTTTTAATAGGAAGGTGGGAATCACTGAGCAGAAAATCCCCTCTCTCTGTTAGTGTTTTGTCACACTCAAAAAAAAAAGCACCAGGGGGTTTCAAGTGGATAATAACAGTGAAGGGTCCTGTCTCCCCTCAGGTCTGAGAGCAGCCTGCAGCAGATGCCTGGGGAACCAGACAGGTCCAGTGCACCACTCCATCTGGTCATGCTGGAAAATTGCACCCTGAGTTCATTGTATGGTAATTCTATTAACAGAATGTAAAATAACACTGCAGAGGGACTGCCTAAAGCCTTTCTCTTTATGCAGAGATCTTCTACCCACCTTGAGATCTAAGGGCTCAGTTTTTCTCCACTCTGGGGAAATATACCCTTAACTATAAATGCAAATACTGTTATGGATCTCTCTCGTAACTATTTGCCTTCAAAAGGCAGAACTAAAACCCAAACCAGACTGAAATGCAAAAATTGCATGTCAAATTCTTGTTTGAGCCAGAGGTCACAGTTTGTTATTATATCTACACACACGGAACTGATAACTTTCCAGCATATTCACATGATATTTCCTTTAAAAGAAGAGCTTTTTCATGAATTTGTATCTGAATGCATTACTGACTGTGAACATATGTTATCACTCATCTGCACAGGAAATTTTGGGACATACAGTGTTATGTATAAAGTTGAGTATAAGGAGGTGATATAATTCTGGTTTTTTGCAACATCTATTTGTACTTCTTGGGGTAAAAAACATGAGTAAAACCCAACACATTTACTGAAGAAAGCTACTGACCTACAGCCATCATATTAAAATTTTCTCTTTTTAAAATCTGAATATTATTTGCACCGATTTAAATTATTAAAACTCTTCATTTAATCAATAGAAATAACATGAAGAATGGGTTTATGGCTTAGCCTTGTATAAAGACACTCATGTTTGTTTTTTGTCTTCAAATTATGGAATACAAAAGTAATTTTTTTAATAAAACATTTCTTTTCAGCCTTTCACACCATCTCATATCACTTGCCAGTAAGGAATAACTGCAGTAGGATTAGACACCTCAAAAGACATAGGACAGATTTAATGGCATATGGCAACGGACTCTAGTGTCCGTTAAGAATAAATGGAAGTATAATCTACTTCATCATGATTTTTCACTAGTTGTGAAATCATGCATTTCTTTTCAATCCAGCAAAAATATTTGGAACATTTCTGCTCCTTATATTGTTGTCTCTCAAGATCAGCAGTTCTCCTTTTCACACTGTGACGGATGCTGCACTGGATTATAGAACCCAACTATGTCGGCTCTGCCATTTCCTCGATATTACATTCGTTGTATTCACAGCATGAACTCACAGTCAAGATCCTGAATATTGCTCCATGATAAATATCACAGATGAAGAGATGGTCCAGTGCCAATGTTATATTCGTGGTGCTGGCACATCTCCTGAGCAATGTGTTTAGTAGTAAACATTATTTCAGTTGCAGAAAGTTCTCAGGCACTGCTGTAACATTCAGAAAGAAAGTAATTTTTACAAGTATTTTAATATACTTCATGGAGTTTTCCCTTCAGCAGCTCTTACTACAAATCAATATTCCTCCTTCCTTCCTTGAACATTGGTAGGAGCAGGGGGTGATCCTGTCAATACTTACACCAGTGAGAAGTTCAGCTGCATTGGTGCCCTGTTATATTCAGCAGTACTACACACACAGTGAAGTGCTGGCAAGACTCATAGCCTTGATATATCAACTCAGCTCTTCCCTGAAATACAACCATCTCTGGGGTAAAGCGTGATAAATATTCAACAGCACAGGGAAACACTACACTGCAGATTTAAGACTCAATCTGGCAAATACTTACACAAGAGTATATTTTCTTCACACTGCTAAAGAAAAATACTTATACATATAAACGTATTCATAGGCACAAGATTGCAGAGTACAGGACCCAAGAGAGGAAGGAGAATGGAGAAGTAGGAGAAAGCCTTTCCAGTGCACCCCAGGGGCTTCAGTGTGGATTGAATCTCTTGCCAAAGCATAGAGAGGATGTAAGTTGGTCAAGCTGGCAGCAGCTGGAACCAAAACCATCCAGGAATGCTCTGTACCAGGAGTGGGGGTGTCAGCCCAGAGCTGCCAAAGGTCCAGTGAACCTGGGAATGTGACTGAGCACTGCTGACAGCAAACAAGGCTGTTTAAACATCTGGGCATGAAGATGGAAGGCAACAGGCTGGAGTAAATGCCCTTTGCTGACATAAGTAGCAGGATCTATCTCAATCACATGTCTGTCTCAGTTTCATCTCTGTCCCAAGATTTGGCAATTTTTTAAAATAATCCACAGCATCTGAAGCTCTTCCAGAAGCTCAGCTAATGCACATTTTCACAGATGAGATAATATTTTGGGTGTGTAATGGCTAGTCGTTGGACATCTGCTCCCAAAAACATTTCTTATTTTTCCATAGGAAACTGTAATTTTTTCACCAATCTTCCTTCATTTCAGCACTATTAAAAGAAGCCACTTTAAACTCCTCTCTGGCACTGCTTCCCAGAGAAATGTTTCCCTATTTCACTCTTCATAAAGGTCTGCAATAAAGAGATACCTGTAAGCCACCCTTTCTAAAGCTGTATTTTCCATTTAATAACTCATACAGAGCCAGAATTACAGGAAATGTGTTAATGGATTCCTTTTTTTCATAGCCCAGGCTTAATTCAATCTCTTCAGTGCACAGAAATGGAGAATTTTTCATTCTCTCCTGTTCGGGTATGCGGCTTAGTGAAGTATAGGATGGTCTCATCAATCTGCAGAAGCTCACTGACACAAAAAGATAGATCTATAATATTTGGTGATCACATATTAGATATGCATTGCAGAACTTGCTCAGGCAGTCATTCAACAATAACAGGCTGAAGTCATCTGAACCAGTCTGAAAAGGCTGCTTATATTTTATACTGATGAGCAGAAATGCCCTTTACTATGACATTAACAAGTTTATCTAAAATCATAATGGCACAGCTGCAACAGTTCTAATTTATTATCTGGAGGGTTGATTTTGGCAGGTTGGTTGGGTTTGTCTTCTTTAGGGTTTTTTGTTTGCTTTTTTAATGTGCAAAATTGGGGTTCCAATTTCTGTCTTGTTTAAGACTGGATTTTATCCATAAAGGGACATTTCCCACAGATGAAGCTTTAAAGAAAGTAAATGTCAGTTCAACTTGTCCTTTCAACCCACACCAATTGAGGAACAGTCATTTTTTGCTGATGAAAGTCTCTTGACCCTCTGTCAAACTAAGATTAAGAGACAACTGATATTTCCAAAGCTGCACGCAGGGTTTGGGCATACAATTTCCATTTTGCTCTTGATGCATCTGAAGCTACAGATGTGAATAGATAAAAACCTACAGCAAAGTGCAGCACAGCACATGCTTAGCTATGAGCACACCTTGTACCGAAACATATTTATTTGTAATAATTTGTAAGATCAAGAGAGCCCTGATTCATTCTGCTGTAAATACCTTGCTAGCAGCATGGTGCTAGATTATTTTGGGCCTATGTCACATGCTTAGACGTCGAGAAATGCAAGGCTACTACTAAACAACATTATTTCTCTTCCTGGAAGAGAAATGTATGGATGCTTTCTGTACTTCCTGTGCAGTTATACTCAAACTATCATCATATTTTGATTGAAATTCAGAATGAAACTACTATACCTATGCTCTCCTTTTGTGATTTTATTTTTTTCATTTCTCATGTCTAAAGTTCTGCTCCTGACCAACAGCTCCCTAATAATTCCAGTTACCATTTATATTGCTAGAGAAGATTTCTCAGGCAGCCGCCACCCCGATCTTTTTGGTTGTACAAAGAAAAAGAAACAATGAAATTCCACGAGAGCAAAGACTTTGAAAAGGGCAAGGAAAGAAGGAGACCTCCAAAGCTTATACACGTTTTCCCTTCACAATCTAATATATCTGGACAAGCCCGAACTGAATAAAACTTCTGAACTTTTAGCCACTTATGCACTGAGTGCATTGAAGGTGTTCTTCCTACATTTTTAAGAAAAATATGAGCCACATTTACCGTTTTGAAAACGAATGTTCACTTCAAGTTTGGTTTTTATAACACCAAAAAATTGGGTTGATGAGCATTTCCCCTAAAAAAGCCTGAAAGTGTTTCTTCTGCCAACAGTCTGCAGATATATTATAACCACCTATCACTGGAGTGACAATACTTGCATTATCCAGTAAAATAATGGGGATATAGGAAAATCTAGCTCCTGAAAATGTTTGAAACTGGCTCAAAAACTCATAAATTTCTTGGGGTTCAGCTTACTTTTATTTCTGTAATTACCTAAGACATTTGGGCCAATTTTTTGGGACTTCGTTTTGAAAAGAATGAATATTAAGAACTAATTGTGACTCCTTAGGATATAAATATTCACTTTTGGAATTAAAAGACATGAAAGACATGCCCCAAATTGCTTAAGATATATGTTATATAGTGCAATCTGTTCAATAAATACAATATCATCTGCTTCTCATCAGTTTTGACTGAGAAATGACTTTGTTAGATAGAAAAGTCCCTTGTCAACACATTTTCAAATGAACAGAAATTCAGAATTTTTTTTTTGTCCTTTTTGTTCCAGTCGATACAACGGCTACATGGGATTAAATTAAAAGTAAACTCTCCAAAGGTCACAAACTATTGGTCCAGGGTAGCCCAAATTAATCAATGCATAAAGACCTCTCAAGAGATAAAGTACACCAAGTGATACCTAATATTCCTGAGCAGTTAAATTTCAGGACAGCCCTATGGGTATATGGGAATAAATTCTGTCGGGGTGTTAGAAACACTGGAGATACACATTTTCAAACACCCACATGCCAAAGGAGTGCAAAAACTATCTGGTGACCTGTCATTCCCATCAGAGTCTTCAGCAGAGCTATGGTACCACTGCAGCTTCTTGAGATTTTCTGCCGAGAAAAGAGTTTGGGGACAGTTATTATTTAGAGGTACCCCTCAAAAAACCAAAGCGAAAAAATCCTCTAGCGTCCATACACATCAAAAGATACAAGTCACTAAATGAATTGCTATAGTAAACTCTGAGGGGAAAATGCCACAGATCATGTAAATACCTTCAACTCTGAGTGCAAATTCCAGACAACATTCACTGGTGCAGCAATCATCCTGTACAGACTCTGTGCTTGGTCTCACATTCTCAAAAAGTTCACTGCAAGGTTGTGACCCTGTTAAAGGCTCCTGGCAGACTGTGTCAGTGAGGCAGCACCATCCCTGCTGCTCATAGAGACATAAGGAGAGCAGCCAAGCTGCAGTTAAACAAGTCTGCCTGGTTTTATCCACAGTTGGAAGGATAAGATATAGCAGGTAATGTTCTATCTGTGTCAGGAGGACTTTGCTGGTTTGATACACTCTCATATGTGTTTTTATGTAAAGTGTTTCTTGTTAGACCAGTTTTTTTAAAAAGGATAGTGGCAAACAGTGAGGTGGATCTGAGGCAATTATGTTTCAAACTAACAATAGGTTTTATCTTTGTATTTTCTGGGTAAATCATTTTCCTCACACTAGGAAGGAACGCCTTCATCTCCCAGCAGCACACTTCTGAGGAGCAGGGCTGCACTTAGACTTTTCCTTTTTTTATTTGTTGTATAATCCTTTTTTACAATCCTTTATTTTTCAGGTATTGCATTTATATAGTCAAGATTGCACCCACAGGGTGAATCTTCATATGCTTCCAACTCACTTCAGGAACCTTTACCTCCTTCTATGGTTCCACATAAGATTTTAAACACTCACTGCTTTCACCTGGTACATTTTTGTTAGCTGAAGAAGCAGAAAACACTCAACTTATGTAGGTTAAACTCCTACTCTTCAGATAAATCCATGTAAAGGATGGCCATATGGCATAGGCAGAAGAGTACCTGTCCTGGTTTGGGCTGGGATAGTCAATTTTCTTGCTAGTAGATGGTATGGGGCTGTGTTTTGGATTTGTGCTGGAACTGCTGTTGATAACCCAGGGATGTTTCAGTTATGGCTGAGCAGGGATTACACAGAGCCAAGGCCTTTTCTACTTCTCACACCATCAGCAAGGGGGCTGGGGGGTACAAGATGTTGAGAGGGGACAGAGCCAGGACAGCTGATCCCAAGACCCAGTGGATATCCCAGACCACATGGCATCATGCTGGGCACATAAACTTGGGGAAGAACTGGCTGGGCATGGGTCAGTGGGTGGTGAGCATTTGCCCTGTGCATCACTTGCTTTCTACATTCCAATTCTTTTGTGATTATCATTATTACTGTTGTTGCTGTAATCATTGTTATTATTATCTGGGCATCCTTTTGTGTCCTATTAAACCTATTAAATCTTTAATTCAACCCACAAATTTTACTTTATTTTGTCCCCCAGCTGTCTCCCCCATTCCCCTGCAGTGGCAGGAGGTGAGAGAGAGGCTGTGGTGTTTTGCTGCCTGTGGGTAGCAAACACCTTGACAGTATCACAGCTTCTTATTTCACATCACTGTATCCTTTGCTGGAAATTTTGTCAGAGTAACATTTCATGACTCCTTTCCATGCCTAGCTCACATCTGCAAGTATTCTGGATCCTGCTTCTCTCTTCACTTGTGGTACTTCCATCCAAAACAAATCACAATAGCCATAAATCAAAATCTTAATTACATTTCCAAGGAACAAGATGATGTGTCACATAAAATCTCAGCATTAAAATTCAGCCTCTTACCTGAACTTCAGTAAGTTTCTATGTTGCCTGACAAATACAGAATGAAAAAGTTCATAATTGTAGTGTATTTGGATTTCATAGGAGGGTGACTTTGCCCCTTACCTATTCATTTCGAAGAATGAGTCTGGAAAGATTTTTATCCAGGTATAGTTCAGACGCACAAGAGGATAATATGAGGGAGTGCTGAAGGGCACTACCCCCTCAGGTGCCTCCTTTTAAGGGAGGAAGGGCTGCAAACTTGTCACTGGTGACTACTTTCCAGTGATGGGGAGTGATCTTGGTCGTTGATGGCAACAGGAGCACAGTAATCCCAAAGCCAGCTGGTGTAGCAGCACTTTGGCCTCACGAGGCTGTGACCCAGCCCCAGTACTACATTTCTTCTGCCTCAGGATGGAGCAAGAAACAGCACTAAACCCACACATCTTACAGAAAATGTCCTGAAAATCTTCAAACAGAAAGAAATAAAAAAAAATACAGCAGTCCAAGTTTATCACTTCGTTACTCATCTCAGGTTCACTCTTACGTGTTTCTATACAGCAGCCTGGACTTCCAGAATTAATTAACTATAAACTTCTATTCTGCAACGTGATATGGTAATCCAGTTTTAGCTGATCCTATGTAAAATCTATGGGATTGACAAGTACACTTCCATCATTCCCACTCTCCACTCCTATTTATTCTCAAAAATTCATTTACACATTAAAAAGCCTTTTCTTTGTGCCTTTGCCACTTCTGTGTCATGGTATAATAGCCTATTTCTTGTGCTGCAATTGATTACACTACAGAGTAAGGAGAGAAAGTTGAAAGCCTCTGATAATGGGAATACTTGTCTAAAAACATGTTGATAGGAAGTCCATCACCCAAACACTAGATATTCTCATTTACTAGCAAAAGCTGGATTCATTCTTATATTATAGTAAGAGCAAAAATATCACATGAAGGGGACCAGTAGTCTAATTAAATGAACAGATTAAAAGTTTCTGGTTTTGACAGGTAAGAGGTAGCTGTCATTCTTTTCAGCACTTTGTGAACTAAGCTTCTGTCCTTCATTATCCCAAAAGATTATTATTGCTCTGTTTCTTGTGAGTGTAGTGAACTAGAACAGCAGAGATAATAGGTTATTATAGGAAAATTTGGCTTTGACATTTATATGATAAATTTGAAGTCAATTAGAGGGAAAATACTCCATTAGATAAAGTGAGTGTACCAATTACTGAAGTGAAGAGTTATTGCTAATGGTATAATTGAAATTTATAGAGTGGTGGTCCCAGCACTGTAGAATTAGATTGCATAAATGATGGCAATAGCAGGCATGTAAACATTTTTGTTCCTAGTGATTTACAGGCTAAGGATGGAGGGAGGTTTTTTTTATTAGGATTTCATCCTGATGTTAAAAATCCACTTCAGAATTACCAAGAAAGGACTGATGTGACACACTCACCTTTCTCCATAAGTTCTAGCAAAAGAAAAGAAATAGCCCTTTTTGGTAAAGCTTGTGTGCATTTTCATGGAAATTAAAAACATATATAAGGAACCATAAAGAGAAAGTAAAAATAAAGTTCTTCGCATGGAGAATTAAGCAAGTATATAACTTAATATGAACACCAAGTAATAGGAGAAACTTAGAAAAATATTTGCACAAATTTAGGTATAGAGATGGCAAAAAGGGGAGGCTTTCTGCCTTAGATATTGGAATGTAAAATAGCCTCATGAAGAAACTACATGAAATTCAATTTATAGCGGTTCAAAACGAGATGGAGAGATATGATGGAAGATAAATATTGGAGAAAATCATGTCAGACTAGATCAAAAGGACAGGTTAGTCAGGATTTGATTAAAAACTTGCCAGTCATGCTTTTAAAAATTCTGCATTTTCTGAAAGCCTTAAGACAAGCATAAAAGTTGGGAAAACAGTATGGGCAGTGAATACACTGAAACCACTACTTGTGATGTGATATTTTTCTGTTTGTTTCCTCATGTTCATATCCAACTGTTCCCTCCTTCCTCACCTCCTCTCACACTGACAAGGACCCAGCATGAGGCTGCAGCTCTGCCAGGGTACATCAGAGGCTGGTGACAGAGGTAGTGGCTCAGCTGGGAGCCAGATCCTTGATGGACACTGCTGCCTGACCCCACAGAATTCCACACTTCTCCTGCCAACACAAAAGGCAGGTCCGGGGTTTTCAGCAGCACCCAGCAAACCCTCAGCACAAAGGGCAAAAGGAGGTCTGTTCTTATCACCCTGAAGCTCTGCAGGTTCAGCTCTGATCCAGCTGCGGAGCAAAAGCTAAAAGAGGAGCCAGTGTCCATCCCGTGCAGTGCTGAGGCAGGGCACAGCTACAGGAAATGAGAAATACCAGCATGAGGCCTGAGAAGTGCACACAGTGAGGTCTTTAAATGCCATGGTCACCACGCCAGCCTACCAGAGCTGCATTTTAATACAAAGGCTACCCAAACCTCAACCATACTGATCATCTCCACTGACTTGGGTGGAATTAGTACCTTGGTGAGGGCCTGGCACAGGCTGCACACAGAAGTGGTGGATGCCCCATCTCTGGAAGTGTTCAAGGCCAGGTTGTATGGGGCTTGCAGCAGCCTGGTCTGGTGGGACGCATCCCTGCCCATGGCAGGGGGTTGGGATCATATGGTCTTTAAAGTCCCTTCCAGCACAAACCATTCTATGGTTCTATGATTCTATGAATCCGAACATTCTCTTGCCCAGAAAGTGAGTTCATTATGTGCGAAAATAGGAGTTAACGCTTAAATTGAAGCTAACTCAAGACCCTCAGCTCCGATCATTTTGGTTATGGTGTACTGACCTGAAAACCTTTGATGCACGTACAGAGTTGGATCTGTAACACTGTGCTGGGCTCTGATGAGACCTAAAGGAGGCTGCTCTGCTTTCACCCACTCCATAGGAGAAACAGGCAGACACAGGTTTGCTCTAGGGTGTTATTCCTCAGGTAAACAAGATGTTCCTCCAGCAGCAGAACTCATAAGCCTGGTTCCCTACAGATTTGGGTCTTTTCTCCTCTGACACTTCACTCCCTGTCAGCAACACCACTATTCCTCTCTCCTTCCCCTCACTCCCCCTTTGCCCCAGGGTTGAACTCTGCAGGTGAGCAGCAATCTCCGCAGAAGCCAAGCTGGAGGCAAACACACTTCCCAGCAAACAGCTCCCACAGGACAAGTGTGCAGTGCTGGAGTTCAGCCTGCCTTTTCCCTGGGGGCTAATCTGGGTCTCTCCTTCTCAATCTGATTACAATATTTCTGTAAAAATAGGCTAGTGGGAACATAATTTACTTTCTACTTCAAAAGTTGCCAGCTGATAACTGGAGAGGAAAAAGACCCAACAATCACAAATCTATTGTTTCTCTCAGAAAGTAGAAGACAAGTAAATTTGAGACACTATTTTTCACTAATGTAGCTAAAATAAAATAGCAGATATCTATTATGAGAGCAAAAACATGTGCTGAAGATAAGGTTGCTTAGTTGCTTCCATTACGAACTTTGTTTCCCAAACTGTCATCACTTCTTCACTGAAATTTTGCTGGCTATTGAGTTTTCTGCAGTTGGAAATAAGGGAAGCAATAGTCCCTGTGCTACTTACTGCAGAGTAAGGGATGAGACAGCAGCCTAAATAATTTCTGTCTGGCCTGCTAATTTCTTCTTCTCTTATCCCACTTACAGGACCCCATCTCACCCCTGCAGCTACTGCAGCCCAAATAGTAGCTTAGACTTCATTGACATTTCTTCTGCATTTTTAAAGACCAACTCTACACCCTTTCAGATACAAAACATTACCAGTTATTTAGCTCCACACTCAAAACCCATTCCTTCCAAAATGCTCTCTCACAAATCCAGCAGTTATTTCTCCTCAGTCCAGTTTCTACTCAATTCAGCATATTTCCAATTTCTCTTCTGTGAGTTTCACTTCCCACTGCCATTCCACCAAGCACAATGAGACACGTACAGTGCTCCTCTCCACACCCTGTCAGCCTAGGTGACTGATTCTCTCATCCCTGAGGAAAAGTCATCGCTTCCTACCTACAATCCTTATCTCTGCACCCTCGGCCAGGGGCACAAGTGTTAGAGAACACAATCACGGACATCATCCATGAACATTTCCCTATGCACCACCAATGGCTACGTACAAGGGATGGAAACGTCCAAGGAACTGCTCTGATACCTTTGTGCTGAGTTACCTGGTATGTCAGCTGGTCTATTACTGAGGGACATTTTTCCTGCCTGCTCCCTTCAGCAGAAGTCTGCAGTCATTAAGACATTAGCGCAAGGCATGCACGTATGCACACGGAGCTCTACTGCTACCTCTGGGTTATGTTAAATGAATGAAATGCGGCTGGAGTGCCCTGGGACTCTGCCTGTCCAAATTGCTTGTTCTGATGATGCCAGTCTGAGCTTCAGCCTCTTATGCTTAATGTTATACAAGGGACTGCTTGTACAAATAGAAGGGAGATTGCCTCTTAATTTTGACTTATTTTCCTTTGCTGTACATCATTGCCATTTGAGAATGCCAGTGTGGTTCCCTCCTTCATTTCCCTCCACTTAACTCACAACATTGAGACTAAAATTTCACCAGGTTAAAATGCTTTTAATGCACTGGGCTTTATTTGCCTTTTTGTTCTTTGTTTACAAAGCTCTGTGCTTCTCGGTGAAATTCAACCTGTAAGCAGGAAGATGCTCAAAGACGGGCAGAGATTTAAATCTCCAAGCCTGGAATTTTATTTATGCTAAATATTTGCTGACTCCATTTGGTCTTTTAGCCAACTCTGATCTAGTTCAGTTCACTCCTCCTAGGCCTCCTGCCAAAGCAGAGCTTGCTTTTGTTTAGCATGCTTAGCATATTTTTATTATCACGTTAGTGCTGTATCCTTAGCCCTACTGGGGAGCTTTATTTCAGCTCCAGTTTATTATTTCCTATGATCTGCTCAAAGCAGAATTCAGTTATTTTTTTTGCTTAACTATCTAGGGTAGCAAAATGAAAGAACAATTTGCTATTTCACTGCTCCATAACTCTTCCTAGAGCAGGTGAATAACTGGATTCAGGTTCAAAACAACTGCACATCTGACAATTTATTGACAAATGCTTTGGTGGACCAGCAAAGAGATTTTTTGGCTAGAAGCCCACATTAGCAGCTGACACAAACCCTAAAGTCCCGATTCTCTTTGCTGTAAACTACCAAAACCAACAAAAGTAAAAGCAGCAGATCAGCATGGAAAGTGACACCTGAATAAAGGTCTATTTTCATCACAGTAAAATGAGAATAAACCTATCTGCCCCATTTTATCTCAGTCCAAATGAACAGAGTTAAAATTTAACCATTCTTTTAAAAGCACATAGGTCTTCTAGGCAGCATGCTCTCCATTTCTCTTTTCCTTCCCCAAATATCAATTCTAAACAGTGTTGCCAGGCAGATACATTGAATAAGAGACACAATTACCTTCTATTCAGAGCTACTCCTTGTATGCAAGCACCCTAGACAGCTTTGGACCAAAATCATAAACCAGTATTGATGAAACAATTTACTTCAGCTTTTACGTTCGCACCCGAGGATGTATCAAAACAAGCACTAGTGGTCAGATTTCAAAAGAAGTTGGTATGAGAGCTCCAGCTGGGAACAATGACAGCAACTAAGCCTGCAGCCCTTTCAGAAGCGCAGCCCGATGATATCCAGAATTGTGGATCATTCAGAACAGTATATTTTCTTCTTTCACCTTCTTTAAATCTACATAAGCCTGTGTTTACTTGCTGCTTTACAGCTTCCTCTACCAACAGCCCTGTAATCATTAGATGAATTACCCAAGCATGGCAATTACTATAGAACAGATGCTCATAAAAAGACCAAGAAAAAAAAAACCAAAAGAACACCTCCTCCTTCCTACAATAATGTAATACACTTTCTTTGTATATCTGATATTTTCGTTAATACTGCTGGAACAATAAATGTGCACTTGCAGTGCCAGTTAAAAAATAATTTAAATAAACTTTTAGAAAGGTATAGAAATCTACTTCTCTCATGATTAATACATAGTACAGAAGAGATCAAAATACTATGGAATATTCAGATAGTAAAGAAAGAAAATATGCAACATAGAAATTCTTGAAGTATTTGATTTAGGACTTTGCGGCCCCATTTTCAATGTACCTTCAGCTGGAGGATGCCAACGGGCCTGATGAGCAGCAGGAACCTACATCCTGCTGTTCCTCCATGAGAGCTGGACCTTTACCATTGTTATTTTTTTACAATTTAAATTTTCATACCAACTCCAGTTCACAATAATCATTGCTGATGAGAAAGCTTTGTTTAATTTGCTTTGAAGATGACAATGACAACAGTACTTGCATCCATAAAAAAGTTATTCTGGAACATTTACCAACAAAAACAAGCACCTCCACAGTCATTTCCATTCCCTGCACCTCCTTTTGCTTGTTTTTGGGAAATGTTCCCACTTGCTGTTCCTGAAATGTTTTCTTCAAAGCATGTGGTGTTTGAAAATCAAGGAACTTTGTGTTTTGTCCCTGTTCTGCATGGTCCATGTAAAGCAGCAATCACCAAAATCAAAGAAATTAACCCCCTCTTTTTCACCTTTTTTTCCATCTGTTCTCAATGGGTACAGTATTTTAGACCATAAATTGGTGATATTAGCTGTTAAATCTTGCTGAAATCATTTCTGTGGCACATAATCCACATTCAGTGCTTTTACAGTTTATGTCCTTGAATGAGCAAAATGCTCACTGAAGCTCATGGGGGTTTACCCCAGAAGGTTACCAGGATCTGGCTGCAAGTGGTTTCCAAAAATATGTGTAATTTTGTTTCATTTTCATTTTTTGCAAAGTACTTTTGAAAAGTCACTTTAACAAGAAATTTCATTGTCTAATGGGCCGTGACTGTTCATGATAGCATTTCATTTTAAATTCAGTTCATTATGGTGTCATTAGGGAAGATATGACTTGTCTTATTGCATCTTATCATTTACCACAATTTTTATGTCCATTATTAGTTTGGATTTCCAGAGTAAGATATTCACTCAGCACCTGATTAAATGCACAACAGAAGTCAAAGTGGAAGATGAATTACCTTATGGCAAAAAAAAAGCAATGAACTGAATGTCAACAAATCTGGCCATTTTCCAACTCAGCCCCTTTCTTACTCTGGGCAGGTTGTTTCACCCTTTGTGGTAAAGCCCCTTGTCAAATGCAAAGACAAATACTGCACTAACCCCATCCGTAAGCCAGTCACTGGAGATTGTAAATTCTCCAGGAAAAAGCCTCTCATCCTGCACCACGTGCCACAGGCAGTGTGAATTGTGCAGCCTTGCTGAGCATCTTGATGCTGTGCTAGGTCGGGAAGTGTCAACTGCAACGAGCAGGTGTGTGTTCCTTCACAGCCTCATTGTGCTCACGCTTTGCAGATCACTCACTTAAGCAAAACTAATTTTATCAGAAAAGCCGAAATTTTAGCTTAATGAACTACCTTTGCTTCCTCTGTCAGACCTCACTTTAGCCTCTGGCCATCCTTTCCTACGGAAAGTACAACACTACCACGGTCAACTGCACTGTTTCCAGCAAGTAAATGCTCCTTTAAAACAACTGGCTGCTGTCACAGTGTCAGGGCAGCCAATGGTGTTTCGCCATACATTTCACAATACATAGAGTCTCAAGAGATCTTACGGAGAAATTAAACTTCTTTTCCCATAGCACTATACTTAGAACAGAGCCATACACAGCTAGATGCTGTTTACTCAGATTTACAACTGTGCTCAAGCCACATAAAAAAAAAAAAAGAATAAATAAGATGAATGAACAATTTAGGAAAGAATCTTCATAAATCTTTAAGTCTCGTTTTGACAGCAATGGCCTCTTAAAGCTGACCAATGTTTATTTTATTGTAGATGGAAATGAAGCTCATTCGCTCATTTTTGATTGAAACTTCAAAAGCCACAAGAATAAAAGGCTCTGTGATCCTTCTTTTAACAGTACAGTAACAGCAACACTTACCCATCTCCCACCGCAGGAACTCTTCAAGGTGAAGGTGGGCAGACAACTTGATAAAAAGTGAATTCATCCCCAAATGATTATTCAATACTGCCAGCTAAAACTAATTACAAAATTTGGTCAAAATTTAAAAAAAAAAAAAAAAATCCAGTAAGAAAAGAGTGGATTCTTTTCAAAATCCTTCAAAACCATATTTTTCAGCTTTTCATTTTCAACTCGCATTTTCTTTTTTCAATGCTTTTTTTTGGCCTATGTTTAGATAAAACCAAACCAATTCCCATGAAATTGAAGCATTTCAATTTGCATTGAACAACTGGTTTCTGGTTAACCAAAACAAAGTTTTTCCATGTCTGGTCACTACCCCTCCATCCATTGCAAAACTAAACACCATCAGTAATAGCCACCTTGATTGGATTGCAGCTGAGATTTTCTCCCTTCGGTTTCCATTTTGGCCAAAACACCAAAAACCCTTCACATTTGCCAAGCTCTGTTCAAACACAAAGGATTATGGCTGAGTGTTCTGGAAACCTCTTTAAAGTTCTGGGAGATGAAAAGTGATCCAGTACATTTGTTTTTGTTTTTACAAGCTGTAATAGAGTTGGTGGACACCACATTTCAGTACCACATATTTGGGATACTCAAGGGGTGTTCTCCAGGAAGTTGCAAAAGCTTGTTGTGGCTTTTATGGTATGGGAGGCTCTGTTGTTTGGTTTTATTTTTTTTTTTGGGGGGGAGGGTTTATCAGCTTTTCATGTATTATGATCTAAGTATCAGAACTAGACAAGACGGGGATTTGTTCAGTGCTGGACTCTTTCAAAGATCCGATCCACACTTCTGAGATGAGAAGCTGATGCAGCAGAAATATTCTGTGTATTAGCGGCTTCAAATTCCATCTCGCTGAAGTGGCAGATCACATCAGTATGCACTTTTAGATCTATTACAGCAATATCAGCAGTCCTTGATTTCTCAAAAATGGTGTTATTTGTGCAGGTAGAGCAAGCTGTCACCATCTGACAGGTTTAGATTATTTCACAGGGGACAACCACTGCAAGGCACAGACAGCAATTGATTCATTTCTCATCACATGAGCTCAACACCTACTGCAGAACCAAGCTGGGTTAATGCAAAATTAAAAGTTACCACCTTTGTGTAATCTTTATTCACAAGCCATAAATACAGAGCAAACCCTGTTTACTGTTAGAGTTTGCATCTTAAGTGCCTTACTGCTTTACTGCCAATTAAAAAAAGAAAATCACTGAGCTTTAAAATCTAACAAATCCTGTGCTCCTTTATTCCAAAACAATCCTACATGTTGCGGTCATGCCACATGCCGAGCAGGCTCGTCACATGCAGAGTCAGTGGTTCAAGGACAAGCACAAGCAAGTACTCAATACATTTTTGTCCCTCAGTGATTAATTACCCCTTGTGCCTCTGCATTCCCATCTGGGAGAATGATGCTCTGGGATTTTGTCTGCTAATAAAGATTTTAAAATTCCAGCACAACTTCTTGCAATAATTACTTTCATCCACATTTTTGCTGCATTTAGATATTGCTAAATCATCAGAGGGAAAAAAAATCAATAAAGAAATCAATAATGGCAAATATATGTGCACACATACCACCCCCATGTGTGTCCACAGCCCAATGCATATTTGGTTTACTAGACTTGCCCAGAACACCTATTATCATTTAAATTATGAGACATGGCTAAGTCAAGTCCAGGATTTTGCAAATTCAAGACTGATGGATGCCAGCTTTTTAAAGCAACCTTTGAGAAACACAGCCTAAAGTTTTTCCATAAGTGCCTTTTCTATTGTGCAGAAAGGGGTGGGATTTTGCATGGCTGTGTTTGTCTCCTTCCCCATCTGCAATGAGCTGTGTTTAACTGTCACTGCACCTCTGTGACTTGTGCCTCCCTACGGCTTCGGGGTCTGCTTCTGATTTTTAGTGTGACTTGTGACAGACCCAAGTGAACACCTTGTTCACCCAAGAGAACACTTAGCACAGAGGAAAGAACAGGAAATCTCCGGAGAAACTGAGAAATAGGCCTATCTGGAACAACTTATATTGATTAATTTTATGAAGAAAATTACTAGACTGATACTGCTAAAGATGCTTTTACTCCAGCATATAATACAATAAGCAAATGTTATTTCCTCCATGCAATGTCATGCCATGGAGAGAGAAATTCAGAAACGTTTTGTAACTACATTTACAAATCCCATAAATTCAAAAGCCAAAGCATTTGAAGATCAATAGAGAAAAAAAACCCCTTCTTTAAAAGCAACCCCCCAGATTAATAGTTTCAAAGGGTAAGTATATGTGACATCACTTTTCACCCACAGGGAAAACCTGCACTGTGTCTAACTGCTGGACACAACTGAGTGAGAAGAAGAACATCAGAAGGAAAAATTACTGCCTCAGAGCTCAGCCCTGAAGTGCCACTCCTGAGAATGGAAATCTGCTCCTCCTTTGACACAGAACTCATTTGCAATATTTGGCAAGCACTCATCTCACACGAGAACACTCTTGGTTTCCAGCTGCCTGGGTTTGGGCACTTGCAGTTGGATTGGCAGGACTTGCTGAGTGCCATCAGCTGCAGCTGAAATCAATTATAGCTGTGCTTTAAATGCTAAGACATCTTTAAAAAAAAAAAAAAAGAAGAAAAAAAACCCTCTGCATTTTGGTCTAGAAACCCCAGATTGGGTGACATTTCCTACAAGTTGAGAACTTTTGAGCTGACCTTTCCGGGCTCCAGTTCCCCTGATGTAAAGCAGGAATGCCACCTGCTACTCTGGAAAGTGTAACAGGAGGATGAGTTCATCCATAATCACAAGAGCTTTAGAAAACATATCGAAAGCCCTAGAGAAATGCAATGAGTAAGTGAAGCTTTATTCAATGCAGCACTTGGATAGTTATTAAAAGGCAGTTTTTAAGGCCACACACACTATGTGAGGAGTGGAAAAAACACTGTGTAAATCCTCCTAGGAGGACGTGAGAGCAAGTGAAGAAGGAAGGAAGACATAATTTATCAGTGACCAGAGAGAGCATAAGCAAGAAGTTGATCTGAAGGTTCATGTGCATCCTTAATGCTGGGCTTTCTCATCTGAATGTTGGACTTTTCATAAAATATTCTTTAAAATGTTTTGGGTTTTGTTGGGGTTTTTTTGGTTTTTTTTTTTGCTTTAGTATTAAAAAGCTATTTCAGTCAAGCTGGCTGAAACACAACAACTTGAGAGTAAAAATACAACATTATGTGTGTCAGGGAAACGCAGTGAAGATGATTTATCACTAATTGCCATGGAGATGATGTGTCTGAAATTGGGGTCTCTCCATCGGGGAAAAAATGCTTATGTCATTAGAAGCAATAAACAGAGGACCAAATCCATCAGTGGCCAGTTGGAGGCACTTCCAACAGCTCATGGGAGTTTAAACTCTGAAGTCAACAGTTCAGCCTATGATGTTTGGTCAGAAAAGTTTTTAGACCAATGTCAGTAATTTTTTAACTGAGAATTAATGGAACTCTGCAGCTGATTCTTGGTTACATTAGCAGGCCAGGAAGGTGTCAGTGACAGTGAAATACTGGATGTGCCCCACTCCTTCCTGCCTTTCGCCCAAGTGAACAATCAGCGCATCACAGTGAGATATGGCTTCCTCTGCAGGTCAGACTACTTGCAGCCCAAATAAATTTTCAATTTCTGTGCTGAATAACAATTACAGCAGTGACTTTCAGCCATGCCTATGGCAAGAACACACCCTAAGGCAGTACTTGGTGCCCTTCCTGCTTGCGTGCTTCTAGCATTTCATCTCTCCCAGCAAAAATTTACTGAAGATGTGCTCCAGCATGTTTGTAACACCCAAATGTTTATAAATATCTTGGGGAAATGTCTCCTGATCTCCCACCTAATGCTATTCATGCATCAGATACTGCCTTTTCTTTTAGTAGGACCACATGGAAAAGAATGACAAGCCCCATCACACATCTGATATTTAAGCCAAACAGCAGGAATATGGCTGCATTTCTATTGTGTCAGGGTGGTGTTGCAACAGTTCCTGCAACAGCTGCACTTTTTCACTTCATATCTGTGTCTCTCAGAAGCAAACGGAGCCCAACCTGAACACAAGTGTGCCATTGCATGCTGAGCACTGCGTGGGGGAAAAGCAGCCATTCCCTTACTATGTCCCAGTAAATCAAAGCCTTCCCCCATCCTTCAGAAACAGATTTGCAGGTGGGCAGCGAGGATAAAAGACTGAGGACACTGGGAAGACAAAAGTAGGTCTGAAGAAAGCAAAAACCATAGACAAAGTACAGATAAAACCCAAGATCAGTTGCTTTGCAGCCTAGATACATTTAATCTCCCTATCACGAGATACACTAAATGCAGAATTTCATTGCGCCTCATTTGCGGGCCCACTCTTCCTAACACAAAAGCACTTCAAAAGCAACTCATACACCACAAAAGGCTGAAACTCGATGACTTCTTGCCAAGATAAAAGGTAGCTAAATGTCATATGACTTATTATTTTGGAGGAGTAGCTTCTGCCTGCTACAGTCTTCACATTAAATAATGTTCAGCATTGTTAATTCTAGTGAGTGTTTTCTCAGCACATGGGACCATTATACAATATCTGAGTAGGGACGACAGCAGTGGGACTTGATTATTTCATGAGATGCACTGGCTTAACATCACTGCCTTGTTTTCAAACCAGAGGTTTGACTGACTGTCCTCCTGACTAGACACAGGAAATTTCCTTTGTACCAGTCTGCCTGGCCGATGTAAACAGGCAGGAATTGGTGGGCACAGCTGAAGGTTAAACCCAGCTTCTCTCTTGCTCTCCCACCACCAGGGACTCCAGCACGCCCTGTGGAGGCCGCCCCAAATCTCCCCTCTGTCCAGTATGAAGAACAGCACGAAGCAGGATGGTTCGTACATCCACATTGGGCAGGGAAGCTCTCTTCCACTCTTTTTCTCACAGGATGCATTTTTAAACAGCCCCTTTTGCCAAAACTCTCATTTAAATCTTTTTTTTTTTTTTTTCCCAGTGAAGTTGATTAACCCAGATAAACACAAACTATCCTTCAAAGCTATCTATTTGGATGGGTTTTAGGTTATATTCTCTCTTTCAGTGAGGAACAAACATATGAGCAGTCCTGTGTCTTAATGTGCTTGGTTTTCTGCTAGTGAAGCACAGATTCTGCTGGGTTTTCCAGCTCCATTTCTGCTGAGAAGTCAAGCTGCCTAACCATGAACTGCAGAAAGTTTTAGCTATTGACCATCTCTCTATTGATCAAATCTCTTCGGCAAGAACAACACAGCAGGTCTGTATGTGTTTGTCTGTTGTCCTTTCTTCTGAATCAATTCCTGTCCCTATCCTGGGGTCCAAGAATCCATTTTTTTCCATTATTGAGGCAGGGAAATAGATGCTTCTAGACACCTCTCATCCAACAGACTTTAGGATATCATCCACTCTATCCATTCATTCTTCCAGTGATCAAGGATGCCTAACATGCAAACCACAAGACATTAACTTCTCCCCTCTGATCCCATTGCATTCTGGTGCAAAACTGTGCCCTGTTTCTAAGTTGATTATTTCAATTAGGTTTTTTCTAGCGAACATTTTGTCACTCTAAAATTTGTCCCTGCTTTGGTCCAAGTTCCAGAGTGCTGGGATTTTATTTTCCTCTGGAAGAAAATTAAGCCATTTTGGAGGATTATTTTCTTTATGCCATGGAATAATTTGCACCAGGGCCCTGAAGAAGTGCAAAACTGGAAACTGACCAAAGTATATGAAGAGCCTGGCCAAGGTAGTCAGCCTATAAATACCAAGTCCTATTTCTTCTTCTCCAGGAGGCACACAAAGTGATCTGCAACATTTTAATTCAGCTGAATGTCTCTTCCATCCCCTGCTCTGACTACTGTTTTAAGAGGACCCTTGCTGTGACAGTATCAGATTTTGTGTCACACTTCCCATACCCACATTTCAATTATCAAGTTCCATGGGACAGCAGCAGCAAACAAGTTTAAGCAGCTTTTTCCACACAGCTCTGTGAGTCCACACAAAGAGGGTGACATCTAATTCATTCCCACTATTGTTGTGTGTGATGAGAAACAAAGCTCAAGGGGACTCAACATGGAAATGAACACTTTAATTGTGATCCGTACCTCTCAAAAACCCTGAAAGATCTTAATATAGAAATGGCTCTGACAGAGCAGAGCCATATTGCTATTATATTCAGTGTTAAAATCTGACTGCTACTGGCACATTATGGTTTACTATTTAAATCCACTATGCTCAAAAACCTCTTCCTTTCTCATCTGTCTCACTTTCCCACTGAACTGCACTCCTTTTCATTGCCAAAATGCTTTTGGAATACATTCTTCTAAACAACAGGATGGGGCAACTTCCAAACAGTGTCTGATACCAAGGGTCTTCCTGCAATAATTGCACTTCTATTAACTTGTTCTTATTTCCAAGATATATCCATTTCTGACACAGCCTGAAGTCCTCATAATAAATAAGTCTGACTTTTTAAATGACGTCTTTTATCACAGAACACTTTGTACATGGTACACATGGTGTTGCCTTCGCAATTAAAAAAAAAAATTATTAAAAAGCTGACAATCATTTTCCATTGCAACACTTTTGGGTCACAGCCAAAAAGTTTGCATTCAGAAATAAGCCTCCAGTGCCCAACTCCCCTTCTCTCAGCTAGCTTTAATTTTCCTTCTTGCACTGTGGTCACAGACTGTCAGATGGAAACTCACATGGCTGTTCAGTAGCAAAAGACAGTGATGAATCTTTGTCCGCAGAGATTCAAACTGAAATCCCAAAATCCTTCTTTCCAGCAGCCATTCCCTGGAGCTGCATCCTGCAGCTTTACTGCTCTCTCTGGCACCCTTTGGAAGTACCGGATTGATCAGTAAAAACTGAATCGACAAAGCCTTGAGGAATAGGTGTGTCCAAATCTGTTTATGATTTACCAAGTCACTGAAAGACCCATCTACCCTTTCTTACCAGCTGTCAAGAGTGAAAGGTGAGTCACCAACGACCCTCCTGTTGTCCTCCCAGACACAGGGACAATGTCCCATTGCATATTGAGGGGAATTGTAGCTTTCTAGGCTCAGGTATTAACTTCTCCAGTACACTCCCAGTATGGCAGGCTTGGACCAGTTTTTGTCTATCCTTGTCCAATTTGCACAAGTTCTTAGACAAAGAACTAAGCTAAGAAAGATAAACTCACTGGAAATTATTCCCATAAAGGAGAAATAAAAAATATGAGCAAGTCACAGGAAATAAAAATGGCAATTGTAACAACTTCAAGCCATCAGCTCTGAGATAAGCAGCCACTCTCCAATAAGCAAAGCAAACATGATGTTTGATTGCATTAACAAAAATAATAGAATTTAAACCACATGTAACTGGACTTTAAAAAAATTGCATGGATTTCTAAGAAACTGTGTCAATCAGATGTTCTTGTGACTGATAAAAGTAATACAAAAAGGAACAAGAGGTAGAGCACTCTGTCATAATTCCATGGAGGTAAAAGAAAGGAAGCAATTAACTAATTTAATAATGCAGTTGTAAAATATCTGTATCTGGGTCTGCAAGCGGATTACCAGGCTTGCAATGGCAGGAAAGCAAGAAGTTACCAGAACATTTGAAAGAGGGGAGGGAGCAAGATCTCCCTTCCACGGCAGTGCTTTTTGTATCTGTGGGGTGCCACATTCTAAACTAAATTATTATTTGTGTCACTCAGCAGGAAACATTTCGCATATAAACAATTTTGCTGAGTTAAATCTGCCAAAATGTGGTACTGATTGTATTTTTAGCTACAGCTAAAATGATGCCCTGGAAACTCAATACCAATGTAATATGTTTATATAATGAAGAAAAAAAATAAAAAAGGCAGTTATTCTGAGGCTGTTGAACTATGCTGCTTTTACATGATGCACATGCTTTAAGCCCATGTTTCACACTTGGCCTATTTGCTTCTCAGAGGAGGCAAAGATCAGAAAACTCACTAGAAACTGAACTGCAAGGAGCTGGTGATGTGAGTTTTAATAAGTTACAGCAAACAGACACTCTCACTTGGGACCAAAGCAGCGATGCGAGCACAAAACAGAGCAACTCCATTTCCACTCTGCCAAGCGTCATCGCACCTGCAACTCAATGGGATGGAAAATATTTGGTCATGGACAAGATAAGACAAGACTAGAGTAGCACCCCTTTCCTTCCCTTAAAGTCACGAAGCTTGTTGTCATCTATTAGAAAGCAAAACATGAAAGGGAGGATGTAGGCGCACGGTAGTGTTAAAGCAAAGGTCATCTGGGGATTAAAATTTCTGAGACATCCAGGGTAGATGCCATTAGTTCATGTAAGTAAAGGCTTCATTCAGAACAACAGGCAGACACATAGAAGATTAAACCTTCCATAATGATGCACACTCTTTTCTTCCTTCCATTTTGCTGTTCCTAAGGATCATTTTATACTGCTTACTCAGAAAACAGTTGAGAAATTATGTGTAATAAATATTTCCTTAAATTGAGCTGGCAGAATCTATCTCTTCTTTTAAAATATATTGTTCCCAGTTTACTTATTACTCTGTGCTAGGACTTGCCTCTTAAAGAGAAATATTGCTTGAGGGACCACTCCTCATTTAAACAAATGCTATTAAGCTGGAGTGTGAAGATAGCACGGAAAGTACCGAAAGGCTTCCCTGGCTGCACTAAATCAAAGCTAATGGTTTTTGATAAAGTAAGTGGAGTTGTTCTTCTGTTCTTTGTCAGTATTAATATTTTAAGTTACAGCTCCTCACTAGGCTCTCTCTGCTTCCATACTCTCTTATTTTGGGCCAGAAATTCTAGAAGACTCCTCTTACTCAGAGCTTGTGCTTTTTTTGCTTGTGTTTTGCTGTTTCTTCCTGACTATCTCGACTGCCTGACATTTACTGAGCTTGGAGTAGTGCTCACATGACATTCAATTTTTCATTTGAATGCTTGTTAATCACAAACAAGCACCAGGCCAATTGCAAGCATGATTTACCTGGAATATGTGGTCTGGTAAATTAATTAGGGCAACATGGAGTGCTAATGCCCTCCTTCACAGAAGGTAATAACATCAGGAATTAAGAGCTTTCAGGAGCGTTTGCTCTTGAGCTACAAATTGTTTCCTGACCTTTAATATACTTTTTTGCCTTGAAACAAACACAGTTTCCATCCCTGTAGCCCAAATCTCTCCCTTAAATGCATCCCAGAGTTAAGTCCTCTCATGACTCTTTCCCACTCCCTTTAATGAAAAAAAGCTCTTCAGAGGACCTTTCCTGAAAGCATCAGATGGCCTTTTTGGCTGTTTCTGAATAAAGGATTTCTCAGAGACCACAGAAACTCTCCCCAATATATTATAGAGCTCTGGTCATTTCCAATAATGCAATTAGATCTGGGCGAATTTTTTTCCAAAAGCAGTAAAACCATTAGAGAGTGTGCTTTTAGAGGCATCAAAATACTCATAAATTCAATTTCAGTTTAGGGAAAGGATTGTGCCAAAGTGAAAGCAAGAGGACATTTTTAGAAAAGTCTAAGCACTAACTTCTGTAATTTGTTGGGCACCGAAGTCACCCAGCCTGGCAGCCAGCATGAAGCAGTTGCCCATGACTGGCAGCTCTTGTCTGGAGGGAAGGAGGAGAATGGAGAAGACACACCATGGATAATGGTCAGAAAACATGTATGGTGTGGCTGAAAAAATAGCAGCTTCACATAAATAAGTGTGGGATGAGGACAACCCAGGAAAATTTAGGAAAGGCTGGAAAAGAGAAGTGTGTAGAGAGAGGGTGTTTCTTTTTTACCCTTAGATAAATTATTTTAAATAGTTAATGCTATAGAGAATTTATAAACAGCAAGAAAGATATGTTTATTCACTGAAAAAGAGTGTATGGACAAAATCAGAGAGATCAAGGCACACAGCTGTAAAAGATGTGAAGAATAAGGAATCACTCTCAAGTAACAACAGGAAGAGAAAGAAGTCCAAAGAAAAAGGAAATGTCAACAATTAACAAAGGAAAACGATCTACAGAGGGGAGAGCCCTGCAATTTCTGGTCTTTCTGAATGAACCTTTACTTAAAACATTACTTTGCAAGTAAATGGTTGGTAATGAAATGAGCAAACCTTCAGACAGACAGAGCCTGACAAACACTATTGAGGCTGCCAAAAGAGCTGGTGGAAGCTATCAAAGAACTATTAGCATTCATCTTTATGATCCTACAGAGGAGGGATAAGCTACTGAAAGACTCAAAAGCGATCAGCATAGTGCAGTTCTTTAAAGAGAAAAAACGAATAGCTGGGAGATTTATAAATCAATCGGATTAACTCCAGTTCCTGCAGAAACAAATCAAGCCATTTGTCAGAATCAGGAAGATAACAAGCAGATGAGATGCAGCCAACAGAAGATTTGTTAAGAGGAAAGCATGGCAAGGAAATGTATTTTATTTCTACAGCAGGTAACACACCTTTTGCAGGCAAAAACAGTAGCTATCATCGATCTTAAAGCAAGACCTTCCGTGCTGTTTCACTCACCAGTCTCAGAAACAGACCAGGGAAAATCTCTTGCTAAAGTTTTTCTCTGTGGTAGGTAAAGCAGAGGGTGACAGGGTGGCTGTATCCAAAGACTATTCCCCCGTGGAACAATCACAATATGTAAGTATCTACTCGTGGATGCCGCAGGACTGCCCCAAATCTCACAGTGTTATCAAAATTTTCGTTAATTATCAAGGTGATGGAATGGGGAGTATGCTATTAAATTTTCAGGTGAGGGGAAGTCTGAAAGCACTGTGGTCATATTGAATGACACATCCAGAATTCAAAATGCTTTTAAGAAATAGGGAAAAATATCTCTGGTATTCAGCCATGAGATGCACATCGTTGCTTACCTTAGAATAATCAACTGCTGAAATTCAGAAATTCTTTAAACAAGTAAAATTAAATGAATCTGAGGGTTGTGGACTACCAGGTGAAAGTGGGCTGTGCAGAAGTATCCTGTTGAGAGAGTTT
Organism: Oreocharis arfaki; assembly: GCA_013398015.1. Lineage (NCBI taxonomy): Eukaryota > Metazoa > Chordata > Aves > Passeriformes > Paramythiidae > Oreocharis > Oreocharis arfaki. Next base: position 594,702 of record VZRR01005162.1, on the reverse strand, counting down.
AATCAGAGGATAGTTTGCAAGCATCCTCTTCCCCTGCTCTGTGTTAGCCTTATCCGAAAGACAGCAAAAATCCCAAAGAAACACCAAATACTTGAGCTGGAATTTTGGTTTGTTGTTTTGTAGGGGTTCTTTTTGTAATACAAGTAGACCATTAAGCCAGCACTGATTTGGGATCAAACCATTGCCCCACTCTGTTCAAGTACCAATTGAACCTCCACATATCTTGCTGCTGCTGTCCCCAAATCCTGCATTTGCAGTGACCCTCAGTCTCCTCTCAGGCAGTTGCTATAGGGCAAGGACTACTTTTTCTTCTGGGAGATGTGCTTGCTGTTGACTCCAAATTAATGGAAACTGAAGGTGTTGACTGGAAACTAAAACAAGCAAAGGATTATTGAAAAATGGCAGCTTTCAAGAATTCAGAGAATTTGGTAATGCTGACAGGGCACATACAAACAAACACGAAGAAAGTCTGCATGGGATTTGAGATACAGGTGGGGCAAAGGAATTATTCCATTCTGGCTGGTGTTGAAAGCAATTAAGGACTGCCCAAAATCTTGTTCCAAGTCTAGTGTAAATCACTAAGGTAGTAGAGCAGCATACTAATCTTCCCTTTTACATGAACAGGGAATGACTCCTGAAAGCAAAGTCAATGGCATAGATTTATCATGGGATACGTGCTACCCTGTAGTGTAAACACGAGTTAAAAGGGATAAATATCACTTACAGCCTCGTCTTTGATAGAGGCACCAGCTTCCTTGTCCTTATGAACATGTTCTCTCATGTTGAGTGGGTGATGATACACTTTTCTCCTCCAAGGAAATTTTTAGTCTTTTTCTTTGGAGTATTAGACTTTGCTCTCTGCATGCAGTACCACAGCACTGCTGTCCTGGTTGTGGTTTGTGCCAAGGGAGACCTGGTGTGTTTGAAATAGGCATTTTTAGAATGTGTTCAAACTAGCCTAAGCTTTGAAGCAGAGCAAAATGGAGCAGGTTTTTGTGAACCCAAAATTTGCATTTGAACTATTATTCTGAGACACTGAGTCCTTCTGAGTTCAGAGACTTCCAGGAGCTTGAGTACAAACTTGCGACATCCAAGTCCCAATTTAAGCTTTTTTTCTGTCTCTTCCAAGGAGTGAAAAATATCTAGACACGTTTTCATAGCTGCAGTTCCACCACATCTGTCTCAAATACTGGTTTTCATGTGAGTGACTGCTCCAGCACTAGCACACACTTGAGTTCTGCTCTGCCAGCTGAGGCCCCTTCCCCATGCTGCCATTCCCACCTATCGCTCACAGCCACAGGAAACTTAAAACTTCAATGCATATCTATTGAGACAGTAATATACAACAATCTAGCTGAATGAACCAGCTCTGTGTGTATGTCCTAGCTTGACACTGCCTGGCATTAAGGACCTTATTTTTCCCAGATTCCCATCTCTGTGAAACTGTGCCACCAGGCTCATCTGTGCATCACAAACCGTTGCTGCTTCAGAGGTTCTTCTTGATTTATTGCCAGAAGCTCAAGGATATGAAGCACAAAGCTTCATCTGCTGCCACAGCAAAACTCCAGATGTCAGGGAGCAGACAATATGACCAATCGCAGCAAAACAACAGGATATTTATGATTTGCCAGGCAAAGCAGTGTATTCAAACCAAGCATGAGCACTCCTATTTTCCTTTATGGTCTAATCTATACATTCTTGCACATAAACACCACATCAGGAAATAAAAGGTATTTGAAAACAATGACTACATTTAGCTTCAAATGCAGAAATTTCTTTTTTTTTTCTTTTTTTTCCATCTGAGTCACCAGCTTGGAAGTTTAGCTGTGAGAAAAAGCTCTTAGATACTGGACGCTGGAAGTGTTCAAGGAAAATGATTTCTCAAGACAACAAAGTTAATACTCTATTGTGATGCTTTCTGTGGCCAAATGGAAGACCAGCTCAAAAGGCAGAAAATTCCATGCTTCAGAAGGTGGTGAGCTGGAAATGAATCCACATTTAGCTTATTCACATTTGCAGGAAGGCCTTCACACATATTTGAAAGTGTTCAAAAGAGAAATCCCGTGGGAGGAAATGCAACAGTGAAAGTTGTCCTAAAGCTTTAAAAGAAAATCATTGCCCCAAAACAATATTCTTCTTCCTAACCTGTTTAAGGGAAATGTCATTACTTTATTAAAGTGATCATTCTAGTCCTTCAGGACTGGCTCTGTGGCAGTGCTCTGGATTCAAGAGGATGTTATGAAGTGCAGACTCCAACATAAACCTGAAAGAAAATAGCCACTGAAAATATTTCTTCAGCAGTCTCTGAAAGACGTGGTCAGACATTATCATGTAGAGGATACCATCAGCTTTAATACCACTGTCCCAATTCTGTTGGAGGAGTTCATGTCCGTGCAAACAGGATATAACAAGACACAGCCAAGAAGGAATTAAAAAAATACCTCAGAGAAGTTAAAAAAAAGCATCAAATAAAATGCCTGACATGCTTTTGGCAGTTTCTCACGTGTTATAGCACACAAGTCTTTCGAAGTTGGTAAAACCAGAATTTTAGAGTAAGATAAACCCACTGATACCTTCTCTGGGCTAAAGATAAGAGAGCTCTTTGAAACAGCATAACATCAGCTGTATCTGGGCCACTTGTGAGATCTGGCCCTGAGAGTGATGCTTACACAGGAGATGGGCTCTTCACCAGACTCCCTCTAAAGCACAGAAGAGTGCCTGCCCTGACATGACTGAGATAAAAATTGGCTACAGCTCCCATGGCAATGCTTACTAGACTCTGCACCATACCGCTGGGGTAAAATCCATTTAAAATTCAGTCTTCAACTCTTTCAATCCAATAAAGCTGACTATTAGCACTAGCACAAAATTCCTGTTTTGGAACAGAAGTTCAAGCATGTGAGTCAAATTCATATACCCCTAAATTTAGGTGTGGTATAGGAATTAATATTCTCTTAGAAGCTGGCCTGGAGATAAGGATATGATCACCCTCTGAAGAGAGCACCATATGTTGAGTCTAATATTTTTACATCTCCTTTTCAGAACCTGAAACTCCACACTGAAATCAGAATTAAGGGAGGCACAAGTGAAGCATGTGGGACAGCAGTACCTACATCTAAGAGCCAGCAGGTTTAACAGGCATCATTATTAGCCCCAGGAATGATTAAACAGACAGGGTTTGCCTCCAGTTTGGCTTCTTATGAAAAACAGACTAAGACAGAGCTAAATAAAGCACACTTGTCAGCTGGAACAGCCCTTCCCTTCTGCAGCATAAGAAAGCAAGATGAGGAAGGCTCAATGTATTTCATGACACCTTTCTATGCAGAATCCTGAGCTTGTGTATATGTGGACCCTTCCTGCTTTAGGCACCTCCTTCTGCTCCACTGCACCATTCCCAGAGGCCTCTCAGTGGCCTTTCCAAGTTTTAATATCAGCATAGCAGTTATCCTGTTACACCTGAAGGAAAATGCTGTACAGTAGGTACCTCAGCTTAAAGGAAATTAAATGTTAGTCTTAAAAGTGAAAAAAAGACAGGAGCTTCTTGGTAAGATGAGCACTGCTCTTAGCATTATTAGTGAGCAAATATTTTAGTATCCTCATTCGTTCCCAAATGACACAGCTCAGTTAAGTGTTCAGTGCTAGACTAATACCCAAAAGCAGGATTTCATCTCTCCCTTCCAGCCTGTTGTCAATACTGAAAGCAAGAAGCCCCATGACCTTCCTTAGGAGAAGAGGTACCACTACACCCTCCTTCCCATCAGGGAGTTTACAAAAGCCAAATCCCAGCTCTCCCACATGTAGTACCACAACCAGGAATTAGTTACTCTCATTACCAACCTGGCCTCATTTAGAACAGTTCTCCCCATTCTCCCTTCTGTTTCATGTTTCTAATTCTCTCTTTGTCACAGAAGTCTGTGCAGTTTTGGGCCAATCACTTGTGAGGAAGAGAACATGTAGGACATCTATAAAATAACAAGAGTAATACCCTTTTATATGGGATATTTATCCTCCCAAGGTACTCAAAATTATAAGCTGGTCTAGAGAACTAGTAGAAATCCCAGCTTGACAGAATAGTTTTTTTCTAACAGCCTCTTGATTGAGGATCAATTACTGTGACGTGTTAAAGAGCAAGAACTAGCTTGTAGTTATTTATGTGTATTTTTTATTATAAAAGACATTTGTTACTTAGCAAGTCAATATCTTTCTTTTTCTGACATGCAGCTAGTTTGCGATTGTATAATCATATCAGTGCATCCTCCTGCCCTGTGCTCTGCTATTCCTCCTTGCTCCTGGAGTGTGGATATCTATAAACAGTCACTTCCTTGTGGCCTGCAAGGTAAGAGCTATTTTAAATACTGAAGACTTCAGCTTACAAGCAAAGATTTCTGCGTCAACACGAGCGAGTTAGCCAGACTGCTTGAATCCCCTATTCCCTTCTCATGAGACTCCTGTGTCTTTTATCACCTCAGAAGTGCCAATCTAATGCACCTAAAACTGGCAGGCATTTGCACTCCTGCCTGCTGGCATCCCCCCTCCCCACCCCCACCCCGGGAGCCACGCAAAATGTCTGGTGGATTCATGAGAACATCCATGGCGAATGGCAGAGTGCTGAGGGTGACATTTGGCCCTTGGACCTTCCCGCTGCAGACTGACACTTCAGCTTGATTTATTTTGTCATTCTTCCATTTCCCTCCTGGTCACGAAACCTCGTTTGGTTTCACCAGCAAATGAGTATTTGGCCTTTCATTTTACTGGGGACCAGGAATTCAATCCATGCCCTGAATGCTCAGCTCTGTCACCAAGTATTCAGAGAATATTAACCTTTCCCAACTCCCCTGCAAGCAAATCTTGCTCAGGATCTTGGCAGCAGAAAAGCAATGACTTGATTAATACGAAGCATGGGGTGGCTATGGAAGGAGCATTTCTTGTAAAGAAAATCAGCTCTTTCTTGTCACTAAATGAATGCTAATACTCTTTCCCTATTAAGGCAGGCTCCTGCTTTAAAACTTTTATACCTTCTATATATCATGTTTTTGGAAGAAAGTTTTGCTATTTAAGTAGCTGCCAGAGTGTTACAGGCTTATATGATTGCAATTTACAGTACTCCATAAATCAGCAGACCTCAGATGCATTGGATAGACGAGAGCTTAAACTGACATCCTGCCTTTTTATGAACATTAAAAGGCTTGATCTCATGACGTATTTACACAGAAGTATCCCTGCTGCCTTGGCTAAATTGTTCCCAAAGTACTTTACATGAAGGGGCATAATGACGACAGCCTGAAGCTTTGCATATTCAGTTATCTAAGTGTCACAGCTAGTCCAGAGGGGTTAGATCAAGTCCAGGAGAGATCTCTGTGGTGCCTGCTGCTCCTACATAAAAATGGTGGAAATTTGTCCTTTAAATAAGAATCACATGCAGGAATCCCATGGACAATCTATCTTCACTTGTTTGCAGAAGGCTAGGGCATCCTACTGACAGGATCAACTTCCAAACCAACACACCTTGGCATGGCACTACTGCAGTCATCAGACGCAGGAACACCAAAAACAGTGGCATGTCTGAGTCATGCCTCCCTCTCAGGTCCTTCAACTACACAAATTACTTCTCATCTCTGCTGACATCCTGGGTGGGGTTTGCATTTGCCTCCAGTAGATACTCAGTACCCCCTGCCTCACTGAGGCACCACTCAGCTCCTGCACAGCCACTCTTGATCCAGTCCTGATGCTAGTTTTTTACAGACAAACTAGAAGATGACAGTAATATTGCATACAATGGCTGTGAGTCAGGTCTTTCCAGGCTTTTGCCTCACAGGTACTTTTTTGGAGGCAGCTGTCTTTGAATAATCAGAAACTCAGCCTTTACAGACTGGGATTACCTCAGGAGTAGAATAATTTTGAGTCACTCAGCAGTCAATTCTCCTTCAAATCTATCTGATATATCTCAAGTAGAAATCAGAGTTGAACATTTACATACTATCACCTAACTAGACTGGCCATCTTCTAATTACTACAGATCTCCCAGCAAAGCCAGAGCCAGATATTTCACAGCTTCTTTCCATTCAGAGGGCAAGAATCTCCTTCTTCATGAAGCAAAAGGAATAAATAAGCCAGGAAAAAATCATCACATCATTGGAAACAACCCCAGGAGATAGAAGACTGCCTTAAATGATGCAACTAATATTGGCTGTCTGTGAGAGGATACCAAAGAAATTACTCGGTTATTAAAAAGCACCAAGCAAAACAAACCACCCTCTGGCCTTGGTCGCTGGTTCTAATCAAGTAAGCATTCCTGCACATCCCTTATCACTGAGACACACTCCAAAAACCAGAAAGAACAAAATCAATCAACATTAAGAATAAACTCTAACTTGCTCATGGTAAACTTAATTCACGTTTTCAGGCATACTTCCCCACTTAAGAAGGTATTGCTTTCAAAAATCACATCCTCCCCTTTCCCTCCTGCCAGCAAAAGACATGGAAAATATTATGGCCATCATTACTGTCCTTTGATGAGCCAACCTTCCTGAAGAGTTTCCCTTCCCTGCAGCAACAGAACAGAATGATCACAGCCAAGAAAGTAGCGAAGAGCAAGCCTTGCTATTGGTTACAACAGTGTAAAACTCTGTCAGAAGCTGAGTCAGTCATTAACACCAGTGGAACTATCGTTCCAATCACTTTGCCTCGTGGTTGGTGTGCAGGTTCATTTTTCTAAGCACTGTGGAAGAAACAACCCCTGCTCACAGTCCCTTCCCTGGCTGTGATGTGCAGAAGTTGTACAGGATCACAGAATGCCTCAGTCTCAAAACATGGCTGAATTATGGATGAAGGAATTCAGGCACAGAGATGCTGAAAAAGACATTAAGTACCCAAATGTACAGTGAAGAGACTCTTAAATATGAATGGGGTTAGCTTCCCTGCTCTCCAGTCAGGCAGGTACATCTGCATTCCTCCACTACACAGGGAAATTATGATGTAGACAAAACAGTACAATGCTTCAAAGGTATTTCTGACTCTTCAGCGTTTGTCTGCCCTGCTTAGTCTCAAGCACTTGATTTAGCCTATTAAATAGCGGCTGTTCAGCAAAACAACTCCCCTTTGTAGACACACATCTCCCTCTGTGGACCACAACACTCCTGATCACAGCTACCTCTGCTACTTACCAGAATTTCCTCCCCAGTTTCCCTAAACACAGTCACATTCCAATAACCCCAAGCTGAGAAAAGCCAGGAATGAATGGGAGCCAGGTCTGGTCCAGCTGCAGACACCTGACTGCTGCAGGGCTCTGCTCCTGCAAGGAATCCTACCCAAACATCCCACCTGCCAGAACAAAACACTTTGTCTGTCCTTCCTGCTCACTGCCATGGGGCAGCAGACTGTGCAGCACAAGGGCTCACATCATGCTTCACCCATTTGCCACTCAATAAATATAACAAAATGTGTTACTCGATAAGTAATCTCCAGACAGGCATTAAACATTATACATTCTGACACTAAAGCATGGTCCCAGACACAGCAACATCATCATGTTCTTTCTCACATCCTCAGAAGAGCCTTTTCCCAAAATTAAACTTGGTAGAGGCATAAAAGGACTTTTTTTCCTATGACTTCAGTCAGCAAGCATAAGAAAATATAATAAGTTTCATAAAAAATATACACCGTAAGAAACTGTATAATCAATGCAAACTCAGTGGATATTTTGGAAACTTCAGTAGCACACAGGCAGCAAGTAGAAAAGAAAAAAAGCAGGAATAACAGTTCAGTTTGTCTTGATCCTGATACGGAAACCTAGCAAGGCGGTCAGTGCACATGCATTTTGCATTTAGCACTAATTAGCAAGTTTAATCCAATATCCATCTTGATCTTCCCAACTGCTGTGAAGAACCTTCATTGATTGTGCAACAGTTTACAAAGCTCTGCCAATTTTCAATGATTAAAATCTTGGCAGCAGTCACCCACCATCATGGCGTAGCCTTTAAAATAATGAAAAAAACCCCACTCAATAAATAATAACGGCATTTAATAACAATTTGCAGATGATGTGTGCTTTTCTGGGGAGGACCTAGCTCTTGATCTTTGAAATGCAGGGTCATGTTTGCTTTATGCTTTAAACTTTTCTCTAGCTCAGGAAGATGAGAGCCTAATCTTTCCTTCTCTTTCCTTTCTTTTTTAATGAAAGCTGAGATTTGCCTAAAATATTGTGACTATAGCAACCAGACTAGTTTTCATTATGCGGGTATTTTTAGCTGCTAGACCAGGTGACACCACTGCAGCAGAAATGCTTGGAAGGCACCTGACCAGTTTGTTATTGTTGTGAACCAGCCAACAACAACCCTGTTACTGCCTCATTGCTCTGAAGTGACCAGAGTTTCTACGGCTGGTGTCAGGTCCCTCTTCTGCTGCACCCACACACTCTGAAGGGTGAGTTTGTGTCCCATGGGGACATGGCAGCAGCAGTGCAAAAATGCATTTCAGTGTTAGTGCAAGAATGTTCTGTTCAGCTTTTCAAGGATCTTGCCCCACAAGAAAGTCCTGGAGAAGGTCAAGTTATCTGTATGTACATCACCAAGAAAATATCCACACCAGGGAAGGGCACTCACAAGCAAACTCTGAAGAGCATTTTCCTGACCTGTTTTCCTCTTCCTGCCTACACTCAATTTAAGTCATTCTGACAATCATAAAATACAGGGTTTTCCAGTGCAAACTTTGCGAAATTAAGTGGTTTACCTAGCTACAGCCAAAGGTTAAATTCACGTATTTTCCTGCTGACTTCACTGCATTTAACCTTTGAAGTTTGGTTGTGAAAATCCCTAGCCCATCCATGTAAAACAAACGGAAAAACTCAGAGAGCAGCACTATTTGGGATTTCTCAGGGATGTTTGAGTAGGTATTGTCTTTGCCTGTCTGAAAGCACTGCAAAAATGATTTCTCTTCCTCTAAAAATCCAAAGCAACCCTTTCCTCTGCACACACCTGCCCAGGGGCAGGACAGAGGGGCAAAGGTACTCCACACCATCCCTATTTTAAAGATAACATTGACCCATCTGTCTGCCAGCCAGTGCAACATGTCACAGCCACAACCATATTCCTTCATCTGCAAATTACTCTGGAACAGAGATGGCTCCCAGCAGATCCAGGACAGGACTTCAAGGCACAAGCACAGCATGACCTGTCCTGCAGGGGTCTGTGAGAGTAGAGCTGCTCCAGGGAGCTGGTGAGAACCTTGGGGACACAGACACGCAGAGAAGCCTTCCTGGTCATAGCTGCCTGGAGGAGGGATGAAAATTGGCAGAGGGAAGGGAGTTTTGGGGTTCAATAGGGGAAGAAAAATGTTCTTTAATCAGGTCAACTAAACAAGCAAGAGCTTAAGTCTAGACGAAGGCTTTTACTGTATTTGTGTGGCCAAACTCACATCTGAAATGGAATAGAACTCCACAGCTATCTACAGGTTCACAGGTTCTTCTGAAAACCCTGCACTGCCACAGCCCTCCCAAAGGGTCTCTTCTCACGTCGGTTCTCCGATGTGTGTGTGCTGGCAAGGATGAGGTTTCATGTACCACATGAAATTGGAGCAGAACTCCACAGAAAAGGCCTTTTGAGGATTTTGCCTTGCAGGAGGGGGTGTTGGAACAGGCAGGAATTATTTTCCAGGAGTGGGATACATTTAATTACATTTGCTATTGTCCAGTGAGGGCTTCAATTCAGAACAATAAATGCATTTTTACCCAGTTTGGGTTCATCCATCTCCTTAATTTTTATTACTCTCCATCAGCAGCATCAAACGCCAATAAAATCAAACCCACCTGAATTCTACAGAGGTCAGCAGCATCAGGAGCTGGAGGCAATGTCCCCATCTGGGTCTGTGGGAGTCCTGGTCTCACTCTGACACTTGTTGCAGAACTCAAGAAGTTTATTGAGCTGAGACTGGCCAAGGGCATGAGTGTCATTGCCTCCTGCTCAGGAAACATCCCTGCTACAGAAAACATCGGCAGCAAACAATCAATTAGAGGAACAAAGGAAGAGTTCAGAGCCAGGACTACAAATGCATCAGCATTTACTTCTCTTTTGTCACCAGTGTCACCTTGTGCTTCCTGAGGGTCTGATCCTGCTTTTGATACAAAAGCTGAGAGGTGAGAGCTGCATGAACATGGCAAGGAGAGATCCTGTGAGGAAAATCACTCAACATTGCCAGAGCACATCTGAGGCAAGTGAAAATGCTTTTGACATGGGAAGAGATGAGGGGGCACACCTGTAGGTATGTAGCATATATTTCAACATCAGCGCTCACTGTATTTATGAAGAATTTCATTGAATAAAAGATCTGGCAAAAAACTCCTTGAGAGATTCCAGTCTGCAGCACACACACCCCATCAAAGCCTTTTCTGCTTCCAGAGTGCTATATTTCACCAAACCAGTGACAAGTGTTAAATGCCACAGGCTGTCAACCACCCACACGGAGCAGTAGTTTCCTCATCATTTGCCTCTGTGCCTTCCCAAGAACAGCAATTCCTGCAGGTTCCCAAAGCCCCCACATTACACACAGGTACATTCCTCGTGCTTTAGTGGGAACACAGCACAGGTACACGGGCCTGTGATAGCAATACGTAATTTGTTCAGGTCTTTGCCTTCAGGGTGAACACTGAGATGCTGCCAACAGCCAGAAAATTTGTGATCTAATTTAGAGGCAGCGAGGCATGCCTTTTCTCCAGGCCCTTTGGAAACCAGAGCTGGGTTTCCACTTTTACATGATCTAGCAATTTTTTAGTTTATTTTTCTTTCTTTTTGAAGTGCTAAACATTGTTCATCTCTTCTCCACAGAGCAGCATGCTGAGACAGAAATGAAGGCACACTGTTGGCTGGGCATGCAGCCTCATGCTCCCACTGGATTGCAGGTCAGGCACTGGGACACTGAGATTGGTGCTGGCAGTGATCAATCACAACCTCTAGAAAGGAGGGAGAGTAGGGGTTTACAATCCATTTTTGCCACAGGTGCACCATTAAACGTTTAGATGGCTGTTCTACAATTTTCTGTGCACTTTCTCCCTAGTCCTTCATTGCGGCACAAAAAAAATGTGGTTACAGTGAGTGATAGGGGATTTCAGCTGCAATTTTAATACACAGCATCCCATTTTCCCTGTTTAACCCTGCCTCCTGTGGAGTGTTAGAGATGGGCTTAGAAATATCTCACAGACAGACATGAGATCTTTTTTCCCACCCTTCCAGAAAATTTCTGGGTAAAATCTGCTTCTTCCAGACAAACTAAAAATACTGCAAGAAAGAGTCTTTCATTGTGAAGCAGCACTTGGAAAGGTTTCCTAAAAGTCACAGGCTGGGACTGAGAGTTTGAGCTCCTGAGATTTTCACTTGGCTCTTGAACTGAACTGTTGTGTGTTAAATGGATTTGTTCTCCTTTGCCCCTGATGCACTTGGACAAGTGACAACCGCAGGCTTGGAGATGCCAGCATGTCCAGATTTTCAGGCTCTGCCCAACTGCAGCTGGAGCACAAGGTGCCCCACACATCCCTGGAACCACAGGCTTGTCAGGGAGACATCACCTGGATGAGGAGCTTCTTTTCTGGGAAGGGCTTTCAGGGGTGACACCTCCCCATCTCTAGCCTGTCTCCCCTGTGATACCTCGTTCTGGCTTTGCCCCCTGGAGATCACCCAGCAGATGATCTGCATGGAATGGTTGACACCAGAAAGGGCTGGATTTGGGGCTAAGAAACAAAAAGATATCCTACACCTTGGCATCCCTTCTCCTAAAGGAAAAAGCTTCCCCTTTCCACCTTTTCTTCCCAGGAACAACTCCCTAGGGGCACCAGGTGGTTTGTGTCATCTTTGTTCACTAAGGCAATGCTGTTTTTCGGCCATGAGCACCTCCTAGCTGTGCCCGTCACCAAAAAATGTGAGTTTTACTCAACTCATTACCATCCCTGCTGGGTCTCTTAGGATCCCCCCAGTGCAGGAGAGGAGACGTGAAAATCCAGGGCCAAAAGTGGGTCCTGGAGAGGAAACAGGTACCACCAGCCCAGTTCCTTGTTTCCATCACAAGTACAGGGAGTTTTATGCCAACATGACCTAGCGGAAAGCATTGCTTAAGTTGAGATAACTCTTTAGAGGTAAAGCCACTGTCTAGCAAGGGCTCAGGTGCTGTTGGGGAACTTGTACCCCCTCTCTCTGAGTTAGATCCAGCTTAGATGAGAAACTGCTTCCACGTCCTCCCTTTGGGGCTCTCAAGCAGATATTAAGAGAATTCGTAAAGAAAACCCCAAACCCGCCCTCCCTTTTGAATACTTATTTCCAAAAAGCTCCTCAGCCACCCAATAAAAAGGTTTCCCAGTCT